>JAJMEW010000174.1:0-119836 GCA_030574395.1 Pichia californica
TTTTATACCACTAAAATCTTTGATAGTGATCATGGTTATGAATTAACCAAGAAGGCAATTGAAGTTTCTTTAGAAAGAGCTAAAGATATTGGTTATATTGATTTGGTCTTAATGCACTCCCCACAATCTAATTACGAAAAAAGACATGGTTCTTGGTTAGCATTACAAGAAGCAGTAGCTGCAGGTACAGTGAAAAATATTGGTGTTTCTAACTATGGTATTAAGCATTTGAAGGAATTACTTGCTTATCAAGACTTAAAAATAAGACCAGCAGTTAACCAAATTGAAGTTCATCCTTGGTTAACCAGAACTGAATTAGTCGCTTATTGTCAAGCAGAGGGTATTGTTATTGAAGCTTACTCACCATTGGCCAAAGGTAGAAAATTTGATGATCCACTCTTAGTATCACTTGCTGAAAAATACTCAAAGACTACAGCTCAAATTTTAATTAACTGGTCATTAGTTAAAGGTTTTGTCACTTTGCCAAAAACAGTTTCTAAACAAAGACTTTTACCAAATCTTGAAGCTGGTGATTTTGAATTATCTGCTGAAGATATTAAGGCATTGGATGCCAAAGATGAATACTTTATTACTGGTTGGGATCCTACCGTTTATCCCCTTGACAACGAAAAGGAAGCTTAATCAATATATAATTTACATTTTTCTTTATTCATTGTATTATCTCGACTTAATATCAGACATTAAAAATAATTCCGTAAATATTCCCATTTTACCTATTTTGCGATTTGATTTAGGGAAATGAAATTGCTAAATAAACTGCCGAGTAAACATATGTAACAAAATGAGTTTATTGACCTTAATGTTCTTGTTTATGAAGAATGCATTCATGATACATATCCTCAATGGGTGAGCATGATACCATCTTCAACATTCATTTCTTTAAAATGAATACTATCTTTGAGTCTAAAAATAAAAAAAATTTTTATTTATAATATACAATTATTATTCTTTAAAAAAATTTACTTTTTCTCTTATTATTACTTTATGCGTATTGTAGTGTTTATACATCAACTATATAATTTACATATATTTCTTTAGAAGACTTACTCCTCATCGTCTTCATCAGGTATTTCAAATTCATCTTTTGGCTCCTTTGGCTCTTGTGATTCATTCCATTGTGTGATATCATCAATATGACTCACAATCAATTCAATACTTTTGTTATTATCCTTATCACTGCAATCTAATGGCAAAAACTGTACCATTCCAAAGTCATCAACTAATTGAGCAATTGCCTTATTTAATTTTCTAAATCTTTCATTTCCTGTCACATAATCACCCTTGTCTTGGTCGTTATATTCTTCTAATAAAGTTGGATCTGGATTGAAAAACTTTTTTAATTCTCTTTTACCAACCGAATCTTTAATTAAATCAACTTTAGAAAGAACATTTATATGTGGTAATTCAAGGAATATCATAGTGGACATAGCACTTAAAGCACCAGAGAAAAACTTACCTCTATCAACAACGAATGGTGCCTCTAATAAATATGTACAACTTAATCTAAAACCTAACTGTTGTTGTAAGTGTTGAACTAAAAGTGGGACTACAGGAACATGAGAATATAGTTCGACTTGACCAGGACAATCAAAAATCAAGTAATCATTATTATAATCACCAATTTGTTCATCAAGCCAATCTAAATTATCCATCAAAAATTCAAAACAGTAAATCAAAGCACCATTTGGACCTAAACCTAATTCTTCTTGAACATCACTAATAGAAATCAAATCACGAATATCGATACTGAAAGAATATTCAGTAGGATCCGCAGCTGGATCAAGATTGACTAAATGTGCAGTTCGTCCAATTGATTCCATATATGACATAACTGAGTTACAAAATGTGGTTTTACCAGCACCTGCTGGGCCTAAAGTTAATACTCCAACTTTTGACATATTTTAATATCTTTCTTTTTTTGTTTGATCTTAAGAACTAAATTCTTTCTATTTTCAGTCTAGAAGAAACCACTAAAACAATTTTGATTATCAATCAATCAATCAATAGAAATAAAATCTGTAAACTATAAACCGCAAATGAAATTTTTTTGCGCTTTCCATTTTTTTTTAATTTTACATTTTTTTAATAATTAATTTTTCAATTGATAATTGATTACGTCAGCTATTCTTGAGTTTTTCAAAATCTCGGAGTTCAGCAGTACATAACAAACAGATCAGATCATGAAGAGCAGGACATATACATGTAGACGAAATGTAATACGATGGGTATAGCAAATGAGTTTTTCAAATATAAGGGTTTATGTTTCATGTTATAAAAAGTTTTGAAATGATTGATTACTTCTTCAAAAGAAAGCTTTTGTGACAATAAGAGTAAGTGAAAAATGCAACAATTACAAAATATTTTGACAATTAAACCATGTCCGGAGATGGAAGATGCTAAAAAAAATATTGTTACCGTTTCAATAAAAGATTTTAAAGATAATACATACCTTATTATTGACAAAAGATTTGTGTTTACATGTAAAAGTACTGAAAAAGTTGAATCTGGAAAAATCGGTTTAAGTTATGATCAAAGAGCATGGGGGTTATGGTATACAGGAAGACGTATTACAGTTTCGGAATATAATTTAGTTTCTGAAATGAAACTTAATCCTGAAAAAGTCGGATATTTAGGAGTGTTGAATGTTAATATTAACTTTTTGAATAGAGGTAAAAGTAAATATGATAGTACAATTTATGATCCTGATAAAATGGCAAAAGCATTTATTAAAAAATTTAGATTGCAAATTTTACAACCTACTCAAATATTACTATTTGAATATAAGAATACATTATTTGAGTTGGTTATTCGTTCTATCGTTATTCTAAGTTTAGGAAGAGTTTCAATAGATGATGTTTATGAATCAAGTAATATTCTGAGCAAAGGAATAGTTGTTGATACTACCATTGTGAATTTATTTAATAATGCCAATAATTTAGTTGCTTTGAAAAGATTTAAAACCTGCAAGAAAAATCCTTATGGTATTATTAGACCAGATATTAAGTTTAAAAGTAAAAAAAGGGGAATAGATAAAGAAACAACTGATATTTTTAGACTTATTTTTGCTTCTAGAATCTTTCCTAAATATTTAACTGAGAAAATGAACATGCATCACATCAAAGGTCTAATTATTTGTAGTAATACATGTTTTTCTAAAACAGTATTTTCTGAGAAAATAGGAAATAAATTGAATGCCAAAGGACCAAAAATTTACGATTGTCTAAAACTTTTTCGTAAGAATAAAAATTTTGGAAGTCATGTTACTGATGAAATATTCAAATATTCAGAAACTGAATATAAAAACAAAGGTAAAAAATCTGCTCTACATATTATAGTATTTGACAAAATGGATATTGTATTTGAACAATATAATAGCTGGGTTGCTCAAAGATTCATCAGTGAAATATTGTCAAGAATGGACGGAACCAAAAAAATTGAAAACATTTTGATTATCGCCATGGTCAAAAATGTACAATTTATTAACAGCGAGTTACTCAAACCTGGACGATTCGAAGTGCAAGTTAGCACAGACTTTAAAGGCAGGTACCAAAAGGATATGATGAAAAGCATTGAAATTGATATTGATAAATCATCAAAAGATCTAAATATATTCAAACCTTCTTCATCTTATCAATCTCCAAATAAAAGATAAATACATGAAAATCTTTAGTTATAAGTAATAAAATAGTCAACTTTAGGCAGTTGTAATTTCTCTTTCTATAATAGTCTTTATAAAACTGTGTTATTGGTTTTAAGTTTTATATAACTTTACATAAAAGTAAAATTATACTAAATTATTAATAACTTTTATTAAATTATTTATTCGACCTTTTTCTCCTTTTTAGAAGGACCAAAATTTTTCATTGCAATTTTGGCCATTTTAGAGAACCACATGAAGTTTAAAAATTGGAAACCTGAGTTTAAAAGATATACTGCTGGGATCAACCAAATTGGATACTCATCTCTATGTGGCCAACAGAGGAAAAAACTTTGTATTGTTGCATAGACACCCCAGATTATTCTAACAAAGAAAAAAGCAACAATCAAAAAGAGACCGTTGACTGTAATAAGCTTGTCAGACCACATACCCTTTGGAGATCTAGTAAACATCCAATGAAGTTGAACAAATGGAGTACTCAATTCAAAAATCAAGAATGAACAAAGGAATGGTTGGCAAAATGGGAAGTACGTAACACCAAAGACAAATAATGCACCAAAAGCGTGGAATAAGAATTCAGGACCAAACATATCGTAATGGAAAATACAACAATAAAAGAGATCCCAAATAAAATAACCAACAGTAAATGAATTTACAAATGCTGCAAAAGGGTATGAACCTTTAATTGGATCTTCTAAAAACAATGGATGTAAAAACATTGGGATACAGAAAAAAATAGATAAGGTTGCTTGAAGCAATGCAACTATTCTGATATCAAAGTTCAGTTTTTTCTTTTTATCAGTAGCTTCTAAATCATCGTAAAAATTACCAAATACTTTAGAACATATCTTTGGTGCAATCAACATGATAACATGGAAGAAAACACTGAAAAATGCGATTTCGTGCCAATGTTCAATAAATTGGTTAGTTGGATTTTCTGGGAAGGGCCTTAGAGAGAGGAAGGGATCTGAGTCAATGTATAGTTTCATTAGGTGGTTAATAAATTTTAGGTTATATAAATATATTGGTGAAAAGAGAGTTTGAAGCTCTTATTTCCGAAACAAAGGAGAAAGAAGAGAAACATGTACAAAAGGAGAGGCAGCACTAATGTATTGGGTATTGGATACAACATACAACAGCACTAGTAAGTAAACAATACCTACCAGTGTCTCAACAATTGACGCGTCGGCCATCTTGTGTCTTGTGACTTGTGCCTTGTGTCTCTTATTTAGAGAAACTTTTTATGATTAGACATGTACCAAAGTTGGCAATTGGCAATTGCAGTTTACAAAGGTCTAATATTAAATAAGTTACATACACATATATATATTTCAAGCACTAGAATTATAGCCCTCGATAAAACCTTTAATTAAAGCTGCAAGACCAATAGCACCTGGATCAGGAAGACCACCTTCACTATCAAATCTCTTGAATTCATCTTCACCAACATAAGATGCTCTACCAAACTTAGCAGCCAACTTTCTAGTACTTTCTGCACCTTTATTAGCAGCTTCTATAGCCTTTGAAAGATCGACAGTGGATTTGAAAGTTTCCACAAAAGGAATCAAAGTATCCATAAGTGTTCTATCACCAACACGTGCACGAGTATATTTTTGTAAACCAGTTAAACCAGCTTCTAAAGTATCAGCAAATTGTTCTTTAGAAACATTGAAGCCTCCTATTTCCTTTTCTTGTTTCTTCAAATATGTGCCCATAGAAGAAATGAAAATTGAATATAGACCACCTGATGTACCACCCATAGCAGTCTCAATTAAATCACCCAATTCATCAAAGAACTTGACTGCATCTTGAGTTTGTAATTTACCATTTTTTAAAGAATTAGTAATTGCATTTGCACCAGCAGCTAAAGTTTCACCACAATCACCATCACCTGCAACAGTATCATATAATGTAATTTGTGGTTCAACTTTAATTACGTTCTTACAACCTTGAATTAAAATTTTTTCAACAGTTTTTGAATCAAACTTAACATCAGATGAAACTGTGTTAACGGCTGGAGGCTCAGTAATAATATGAGAACCTAATTCAGACCATTGAGATTTTGTAATTGAAGAATTCCATCCTGGTGCAGTTGTTGGATTATCTAGACATCTCAAAATCTCATCCCCACCTGCTCTTGTAACGTTTAATAAAGTGATAGAAAAACCTGGACCATCCAATGCAGTAGTAAACGCACCAGTATAAATTCTGACAGGTTTGATGCCATAAATATCATTTAATTTATCATTTACAATAGATTGAATGGCATATAACTCTAAATTGGAGGTTGCACCGAGATTGTTGATCATTAAAACCCATTCATCATCTTTTTTATAAGGAACATAATATCTTTCCTTATCATTAGGATCCAATAAATAAGCAAGTAAAGTTTCAGCCAAATCTTCAACATTTGGAATAGGAGAAACTCTTTTGATACCATGCTCATTATGAATACCCATACCAATTTCAATTTCATCTTTAGTTAATTCATCAAATTTTTCATTTTCTTCTTCTTCTTCTTCAATTTCCTTTGATCTTTTATCTGCATTTGAAGCTGGTACAGTAACTCTATCTAAAGAAACACCAATTGTAATCAAATTATCGATGACACGTTGACCTAAAGAATGAACTTCTTCTAAAGTTGAAGAATGGTTATCAATTGATGACTTTGCACCAATAATCTTATGAACAAGCAAAGTACCAGCTAAACCTCTTCTACCAACCATTCCATTTTTAGTTCTACCAACAGAAACATCATCTTGAACAATTAACAATTCAATGTTGGATCCTTGTGCTTTTGATCTTTCAGAAGCTAAACCAAAATGTAAGATATCACCAGTATAATTTTTAACAACAACAATAGTACCTTTATTTGAAGGTTTTGAATTTATACCAGCAACTATTTGTTTAACTGAAGGAGAGGCAAAAATTGAACCTGAAACTGCAACATCTAAAAGACCATCACCTACAAATCCTAAATGTAAAGGTTCATGACCAGATCCACCACCGGATAAAATTGTTACTTTATCAGTGGTATTTTTAGAATTATAAACAACTCTTTCAGCTTCAATATATTTTAAGAATGGATTGGCAAGACAAACTCCGTTAATGGAAGTTGTGACCAAGTCCTTTTCGTAGTTCCAATGTTTGTCGGAAGGCATGATTGATTTTAATTAGTTTGATTAGTTTTTAAAAAGGAAGAAGATAAAGAAGATAAAGAAGAAGAAGATGAAGAAGAAGAAGAAGAAGAAGAAGTGAGAGGGAAGAGCAGAAGAAAATGGAGGATTCTTAAGAAGAAGCAGGGGGAAGTGGAGTGTGGAGTGTGAATTGTGAATGGAAAGTGGAGTGTGTGTGTGCCGTGTGCGGTGTTGGGTGTGGAGTATGGTGATGAGTGGGTGATAAGTGGATGTGTGGTGGGTGATTGGTGATTGATGATGTCAGCGTGTCGGAATTTTTTCTCCGATGCCCAGCCCGCGACAGCAGCGGTGTCGTGCCCGCAACATCGGAAACAGAAATTGCAAATTGGGCTCTCGCCTCTCGCTGGAAAAGAGAGGAGAAGCTATTATTAATTATTAATTATTAGCTGCTACTAGCTATTGATACGATATACGATATGATACAACACTATGATAACGGAATGCAATATACAACACACAAATATTATATATATGATATCCATACTAGATCATTATTATTAAATATCTTATGCTGAAACTACTAGAGTTTAACCAAGATCATACATGTCTTGCGGTCTCATCCCCCACCTCCTTTGCCATCTACAATTGTGATCCTTTTGATAAATGCTATTCTTGTATAGATTATTCCGTGACAATAGCTGAATTACTCTTTTCAACTTCTTTAGTCGCCATCGTTGACTCTAATATTGGAGAATCATGTCTCCGAATAATTAACACTAAAAAGAATTCCACAATATGTGAATTGGCTTTTCCATCTAAAGTTCTCGAAATAAAAATGAATAGAAAGAGAATTTCTGTTGTATTGACCAATCAGATTCTTATCTACGATGTATCATGTATGAAATTATTAAAAAAAATTGAACTCTCAATTCCATATCCTGTCACTCCTAATTTTCATATTACATGTGATCTATCATCATCAGATCTTTCAATTTTAGTATTCCAACAAATAGATCCTCAAACTTTATTTATTGATAATAATAACACCTCTAATAATACATCTAATAATACAGATCAATCATTAAGTGATAATCTTGGATCACAAAGCGGTAATGTAATGGTTTATGATGCGCTAAATCTTAAGCCTATTTGTGTTATTAATTGTCACAAATCTGGTCTACAAAAATTGACATTATCCGAAAATGGAGTTCTTCTGGCAACAGCTTCAACCAAAGGTACTGTCATACGTATTTTCAACACCCATACCGGTGTCAAGTTGTACGAATTTAGAAGAGGTTCATTGCCTGCTACAATATGTTCTTTAGCATTTAATCAAGATAATTCTATACTTGCATGTTCTTCAGATACTGGAACGGTCCATTTTTTCAGCGTTCCAGATCATATTTCCCATATAGGAGTATCTAAAAAAGTTTCTGATGACTTTACGTCATTTTCAGCATCAGCCTCAGCATCAGCATCAGCGTCAGCATCAGTGCCAGCATCAGCATCAGCATCGGCATCATCATTATCATCATCATCACACTCTCCTACTTCTAGTCCATCTCCAAATGATCCTCTACAAGTTTCATCTAAACCAATACACAATGAATTACCTCTTTCATCTGAATTGACTAACGAAGAATTAGATGAAGTTAATCGACTTATGGATTCCGCAGATAATGCTACACATAAGAAAATATCAACTTTACAAAAGACAAAGCGTCTTACATCCTTTTTATGGTCAAGATCTAAACAATACCTTCCACAACAGATCAATGAAATGCTTGAACCAAAACGAGACTTCGCCTTTATCAAATTACCTACTGTAGGATATTCTGCTATCGGACTATTAGAAGATACCTGCTACATTGCAACTACAGATGGTCTATTCCTTCAATATACCATTCCACCACCTCCAACTCCCCAAACTATACATAATAAATCATTATCTTCAGTTTCGTTGTCATCGTCATCCTCCTCATCACCATACGCTTCGTCTGTCGAGTGTAAACTAGTCAAACATCATCAGATACCCCTCCAATAGTGGGCACTCACTCATTTTCTTTCCCACTTTCCCACTTTTCTTCTGTGACTTCTACGTAATATATGTTAATATTAAATATACCTGTATAATATATATATATAGGTAAAAGATGTGATACATCAAACATTCTACCCCTAACTATAATAGCCCATGTAAGCTATAAGGTAGCACCCGCACAACACACAACTAGTCAGTGCTGCTACTTTGCAACAATTATAAGGCAGGCAGGCCACTTGGCTCCAACGTTCAACCTCATTCTGGAAATGTTGAACTTGCAATTTGCAACGAGAAACAACGAAAAATTTTCTAACGTCAACCACGGACGTTGGACTTTGAGTGACTTTTGTAGGTGGTTATACCATATAGTTGGACTACGATATCCATCACAGGTTGACCAATAAAAGACTATCTTTATAACCATACCAACCATTCCTGTTCTAAAATACAACAAATATGTCAGGACAGAGGAAACTGCAACAGTAAGTACAATCTACCAATTTTTATAACTATTAATTCAATAAATAACATGAATTATTAATTTGACAACTCTTTATGTTAATTCAATTAATTATAAATTTTTATTTAATACTATATCCATATGATAATATACTAACATATTGAATTTTTTTACCCCCTTTTTACTTTCTATCTTTTTTTTCTTCCCCATTTTTTTACAGGGAGATGGACAAAGTGTTCAAAAAAATTGTAGAAGGATTAGAAATATTTGATAATTTATATGAACGTCATGAAAGTGCATCCAACTCTTCTCAAAAGGAAAAACTTGAAAATGATCTTAAAAAAGAAATTAAAAAGTTACAACGATTTAGAGAACAGGTTAAAAATTGGCAAACTGCAAATGATATTAAAGATAAAAATCAACTTTTGGAACATCGTCATTTAGTTGAAGTTGCAATGGAAAAATATAAAGTTGTTGAAAAGGGAAGTAAAACAAAAGCTTACTCTGATCAAAGTTTGGCAGCTGCAGATGAACCTGAAATTGATAACGAAGCAATAGAATTTGTAAGACAATCTTTAGATACTTTGCAACAACAGACGGAAAGTTTAGAAGCCGAAATTGAAAAGTTACAACCAGGTAAAAAGGCAAAGAAAAATATTCATAATGAAGAATTAAAAAAAGATTATGAAGAATTACTTTCTTCTCATCAATGGCATACAGAAAAACTTGAAATTATTTTAAGGTTATTGCAAAATGAAATTTTATCTGTTGAAGATATCATGAATTTAAGTGATGATATATCATACTATCTTGATGAAAATAAAAGCCCCGACTTTGTATTTGATGATACCATATATGATGAATTAGATTTAGAAGCTGAACAAGATTTGATAAATGATATTCATGTTATTCCAGAAGAACCAACGATAACACCATCGGCTAAAGAATCTTCTTTAGTACCCGAACCAACAAGGTCTCGTTCGATACAACCCATATCCAATTCAAATTCCAGATCAAATTCGATACCAAATGTTCCATCTACCAAATTATCGACATCATCAAGTAGTTTTAACAGTAAACCAGATACACATGAAAAACCACCCGTGATACAATCTATAGGAACTTCTTCAACAAATCAAGCAACTGTCACAACTTTAAAACCAGCTCCTGTGCCCGCCCTTACAAGTGAAATTAACTGGTCAAGTGTCGTTACTGCTGCAAAGAAGAAGGATTCATCACCACAACCATCTAACAATGTGAATACAAATGCTATGAATGCTGCAAGCGTTTTAGAAGCTTTGAAGAAACAAAAGCCCAACGATATTCAAGTGGCTGAATCAAGTGGGGATAACAAGATTGATAATAATAATAGTAATATTAATAAAACTAACGATGTTTATGTTAATGCAACTTCCCAAATTGAATCTAATAAAATAGGGGGAGAGAAGCATCAAGCTGAAGAGGAGAAAGAAAAACAAATATCAATTAAAGATTCTACTCAAAACACTTTTGTTTCTGATGGAAATAATGAACAAAATAATGACTTAAGATCAGAATCTTTATTGGAAAATAATAATTTAAATACAACTTCAATTTCTAATTTTAATGGTAACATTTTTCAATCTGGTACATCTTCAATATCTACCAACATTAACATTCAACCATCAGCAGCATTTACTAAAACACAATCTCTTGCAGCTGCAACTGATAAATTTAGATTTTTACCTCCAGGTATTCAATCTTTTGTTTTATCAATTTCTTTGAGTAAAGATATCTCAAATAGTGTTTACAATCCATTTTTATCAATAAATCATACACCAAATAGGACATACCCAACTGGACTGAAAGCTATTCATTTGGCAGAATCTTGGAATAAAGTGAAAACTGCCAAAGACTTGTCAGTTGCCATCTCTGGTCTTGAGGACGATTTATTGTTCTTTGGATATTACTATAGTAAATCTAACGAAGAAAGAAGCGTCTCATTAGAAGTGTTATCAAACAAAGGTTGGAAACAATCTAAGGGTGGTGTCAATTGGTATTTACCTAAATCAATCACTTCCAAGAATGATGATTTGAATATAAGTGATTACAGCGTTTTTAATGTTGATAAATGGACCATTACTGATGTTAAAAATATTAAATTGGATAACACCGAATTCGTATAATTTATTTATTAGCCATCTTTTTTTGTTATTGCTATTTCTTTGCCTTTTTGTTAGAAAAAAAAACATAAACTTAATCCTTTTATTAATATATATAATTTTTCCATTTTTTTATAATTGTCATGCGTTTTTTCTTTATCTTTTTATTTCCATTTAATCATGCCAAAATATATATAATGATCATTACATATACTATCGCAATAATTTTATCTCCCCTGTATATAGGTATATTTTTTTTACAAATATTGATATCCCCAGACTTTGAACATCCACAATTTAAAAAAAGTCGACCATAATTCTAACTCCATGAAGAAAGTGAAATAAAGTAGTAGTTTTTAAATGACCAAATTATGATATTTAATATATACATTCTTTTTAGTTTACTATCAAGTACAAAACTATAGAGAAATGGTTACAATAATATAAAGTAAAAGTTCTATTCTTCATCAAAAAGCTTTTCATCATCTTCATTTGCAGACATATCATGAATATCTTCATCAGCAGAATAATCTTCCATTTCAACATCTTCATCAGAATCACTGTCATCAGAAGTATCTGAGACATTTTCTTCACCGGCTTTCTTTCTGGCTTCTCTTCTTTGTTTTTTCAATGCCTTCTTTTCAGTCTTCTTTGCAACATTTGCAGCTTGTTCTTTCTTTCTCAAATCTTTAGCCTTTCTCTTAAGTGCATGTTGCTCTTCTAATTTGTGCATTTCTGCCTTAGTTTTCTTAAATTGAGCATGATATAAAATCTTGCCATCACAAACTCCATCTTCAATTTTAATTAATTGTAATTTCATTCTAGGACCAATTTCAGTCAATTTAACAGCTTTCTTTCTCTTAAGACTTTGACCAGCTTCAGCTGCATCATCTTCATTATCTATTGGTTTAGTTAATATAGTAGAGTTATCATTTTCATTAACTTCAACAATAGAATCATCTTCAACTTCTGAATCGGAAGTGAAACCAGCTTGAGCATAAGGATCTAAAATTATATCCGCAACATCTTTTGCTTTGGATAAGTTTGGCAACTTTTTATTTAAATGACTTTTAACATTGATAAGTTTTTTAACATTTCTAGAAACATCAACCAACTTAGTGTCAATAACATAATGTCTTAATTCAATAAGTCCCGTTTCTTTATCCTTGTTCAACAAAAGTACACGTCTAATAGTACCAACTTTAGTATTTAATGGAGAAATAGGCGGGAACATATTTTGAAACATTGTAACAACAAGCTTTTCTTCCGGAGATGCATCTTTTGGATTAGTAAAACCATTAATAACAAGTAAAGGTGGATTCACAAATTCATGTGATGATGCACTTATAGATTTTGGATTCCTCTGTATACGACTAATATCTTTACAAAGTGAATATTCTAATATTTTAAAACTAATTGTTGGACCTCTTGGCATTGAAGATAATCTTAAATGAGTAGATCCAGTTTTTTCATTCTGACTGAATATCATTAAATATGTTATACCTAATGGACCGGCCATGACAACAAAATCCTTTAATTTATTGGATTTTCTTTCACGAAGACGAATTGCAGTATGTGGTTGCATCATATTTCTAGTATCTCTGACAAGTTGAGTAATTGTATTGTTTTCTAATGCTGTTCCTAAATGAATAACCATAGATCTAGGAATAGATTTAAGATCACCTTCGGTTTGCTTTGCATGAGTTCTCTTCTTTTGCTGTATTATATTAAAGTGTTAGTTTGATCGTAAAATCATCATATATGTTAGTAGGTTTTCTTATTAAAGTTTTAAATTTTTTTTTCAAATATCCACCAATATACATACTCTTCTTCTTGCCATTATATATGAACTTTGATTTGTGTTTAATAATCGAAATCAATCCTTACTCTGAAAAGACAACAAAATATATGTTTAACTTAATAATAGTGAAAATTTCAAAAGATAAAAAATAAAAAATCTTTCTGAAAAATAAAAAATATTTAAAAAAAAAAAATAATGCGAAAATAAATAATTTTTTTTTTCAAGATTTTTTTTTATTTCTTTACATTAGTAAGATAATAGATAATCCAGTTAATAATCTATCACTTTTGATTCTGTTAAAACAACAATAACCACAAGACGAAAGAAATTTGCAATGTCATCTAAAGTTGGAAAACCAAGCAAAAAGATCAACAACAAGTATATTGCTGATTTGAAAAAAAAGTTAGCCGCTTCTAACAAAACAAAGGAAGAAAAACATGTTTTGAAACCAGAATCTGAATCTGAAGATGAAGACAATAAAGATGAAGAAAAGGAAAAGGAAGCTGAAGAGAATGAAATTAAAGAAGATGAAGAGATTATGAATAAAACTTTTAAAGATTTTGGATTAAAGGAAGATATTTTAGAAGCCATTGAACAACTTAATTTTGATAAACCAACTCCTATTCAAGCTAAATCATTAACTCCTGCTTTAGAAGGTAGAGATATTATTGGTATTGCACAAACTGGTTCAGGTAAAACTGCTGCTTTTGCAATTCCTATTTTACAAGCTTTATGGGAAGCTCAAACTCCATATTTTGCGTGTGTTTTAGCACCAACTAGAGAATTGGCATATCAAATTAGAGAAACTTTTGATGCTTTAGGTGCTAATATGGGTCTTAGATGTTGTACTATTGTTGGAGGTATGGATATGATGGAACAAGCTAGAGATCTTATGAGAAAACCTCACGTTGTTGTTGCAACACCAGGTAGATTAATGGATCATTTAGAAAATACAAAGGGTTTTTCTTTAAGAGCGTTAAAGTTTTTAGTTATGGATGAAGCAGATAGATTATTAGAATTAGAATTTGGTCCTGTTCTTGATAAGATTTTACAAATCATTCCTAGAAAGAGAACAACTTATCTTTTTTCTGCTACTTTAACATCTAAAATTGATAAATTACAAAGAGCTTCTTTACATAATCCAGTTAAAGTTGCCGTTAATAGTAAATATTCTACCGTTGAAACTTTGGTGCAAACATTAATGGTTGTTCCTGATGGTTTTAAAAATACATACCTTGTATACCTTTTGAATGAATATGTGGGGAAATCTATCATTATTTTTACAAGAACATGTGCACATGCCCAAAACATATCGTTATTAGGCAGAATTTTAGGATTTTCTGCAATTCCATTGCATGGTCAACTATCTCAAGCTCAAAGATTAGGTGCATTGAACAAATTTAAATCTGGAGATAAGAATATATTGGTTGCTACTGATGTTGCAGCTAGAGGTTTAGATATTCCATCTGTCGATTTAGTTATCAACTATGATATCCCAACAGATTCAAAGGCATATATTCATCGTGTTGGTAGAACTGCTAGAGCTGGAAGATCAGGTAAATCTGTTTCTCTTGTTACACAGTATGATTTAGAATTAATTTTAAGAATTGAAAAAGTCATAAATATGAAACTTCCAAAGGAAACTCCAAATAAAAATGAGATTCTTGCACTACATGATTCAGTTGATAGAGCATCTGCAGAGTCTATTCGTCAAGTTAAACAATTCCATAGTAATAGAAAAATACACCGTAGATGATAGGTCCTTGTATAAATAGATATGTATAGCTTATTGAAGATTTCATAATAAAAAAAGATGTAATATTTAAACTCCAATCTATATTTAAGTCATTCCAGCTTCCAGCGCTGAGCATTGCTTTTTTTTTTTGAAATTTGTATAAATTTAAAAGTCACTTATATACTATTAATAATATCAATTCTTTAAATTTCTTTATATAATTGTAACTAACAAATATGCCACCAACTAAAGTTCCTCCCAGTTTAGAGGAGTTACTTGCATTGAAAAAAGGATCGGGAAAAATCACATCTATAGGCAAAAATAAAGCTAAAACAAAATTTCTAACTAAATTTCAAAGAGAAAAATTAGAAAAAGAGAAAGTAAATTCCAACATTGAAAAATTAAAAGAGGATAAACCAAAGTCACAAGTTAATTTAGTTCAAAAATGGATTGATGATGATTTAAACGAAGAAGAAAATGACGATAAAAAAATGATTCAAAATCGTCCATCTGATGGTCGATTCAAGTTTGATTGGGATGAATCTGAAGATACATCTAATACCGATATTGGAATAATACCGATAAAGGATTCATACGATTACTCATTAGACTTACCATTTAGGAAAAGAAATAATATTAACAATTTTGATGGATTTCATTGGTCGAAAAAGCCATTGGACAAAATGTCAACTCGAGATTGGAGAATTTTTAAAGAAGATTTTGATATAACAGTGAAAGGTAATACCTCAGATGAAATGATAAGGAACTGGAAAGAGAGCTCAATACCAAAATTAATTATAGATAATTTAGAAAGATTACACTATAATGAACCGACACCTATTCAAAGAGCAGCAATCCCACTTGGATTGAAAGGACGAGATATTGTTGGTATTGCCGAAACAGGTTCAGGTAAAACTTTAGCATTTTTAATACCAGCAATTTCATATGTGATGAATTTACCACCAGTTAGACCTTTAGAAAGTCCATATGTTCTTATTATTATACCAACAAGAGAATTAGCACAACAAATAGAATTTGAAACTCAGAAATTTATGAATCGTCTTAACTTTAATGTTGCATCCATTGTTGGTGGTCATAGTTATGATGAAAACGTTTCTAAATTAGAAAAAGGTGTTGAAATTTTAATTGGTACACCTGGGAGATTACTTGATATTTTAGAAAAGAAAATTATTGAATTAAACCGATGTTTCTTTTTGATTGCCGATGAAGCTGATAGAATGATAGATATGGGATTTGAAAAACAAGTAAAAGGATTACTTGATCAATTACCACCTGGAAATGAAAATCCATTTCCAATTAATGGGGGAATACCTAGAAGAACTACAATGATGTTCACTGCTACACTACCTCCAAGTATTGAAAAATTGATGTCTACATATTTGACTGATCCAATAACCATTACTGTAGGTAATAGTGAAAATGCGGTTGAAAGTGTTATACAACAAGCTATACAAGTACCTGATGATGATGATAAAAGAATGTCAATATTAAGAAATATCTTAGTGGGTAGAAATCTTTATCGTCCACCTATTATTATATTTGTGAATTATCAGAAAACATGTGATATTTTAGGAACATTTTTGACATCATTAAGATTTAAACCTGCAATATTAAATGGTTCTAAGAATCAAACACAAAGAGAAGAAGCAATTAGTCGAATGAAATCTGGAGATGCAAATGTATTAGTTGCTACTGATGTTGCTGCTAGAGGTATTGATATCCCCAATGTCTCTCTCGTTATCAATTATCAAATGACTAAAAATATTTCAGAATATGTTCATAGAATTGGTAGAACTGGTAGGGCAGGTCAAAGTGGTACTGCGATTACACTTTGGAATCTTGAAACTGATGCTGAAGTTTTACTTGATTTAAAGAATATGATTAGTAATAGTTCTATTAGTATATGTCCAGATGATTTAAAACGAGCAGTATACACACAAGCTGGACAGTTTAGAAATATAGAAACTTAACATTTTAAAATTTTTTCTTGTTGTTTACCCCTCTCCCAGAGAATTTTATAAAATATAATAATGATGTTTATGTATTAGCCTTTTGACCATAATTACCTCCACGGTGATATAGTCTCCCTACTCTAAAGTTATTTCTAAATTTTGAAAACTTAAGATCTTTATTACCTATATTAGTTTCAACTTCTTTACGTGCACGATCAATATCATTATTATAATAAGAATCCATTTTAATTCCTCGAGCTTCATTTTCTGTTATTTTATTTTGTATTACCATAGTTATAGCAATTATAAACAAGATGAAAACCCCCCAAATAACGATCTTTTTCAAAAAATCATATTTTTGTGCTGTTGATTCCAATAATTTGAGTTTTTCGTATTCTTGTCGGGTAAGAACCACAGTATCATTTCCAGAGGCATGATCGTTATCAGGATGAAGTTGTTTTCTCTGTCTCAATGTTGTGTCTTCATTATGCATCTTTGATCTAGACTTTATTTCTAGTCTTTAAAGTTTGAGTTGTTAATTTATAAAGGAGAATCTCCAAGCCTCTAAATCAATCTTAATCAGAAATCGGGAATCGTGAACAATAAATATATTAAAGACCGAAGAAATTTGAGATTTTGAATTTTTGAAATTTGAGTGCTGCTTATTCGGCCGAGCCTCTTATGTGATAAGAGATAAGAATCAGTTGTTTATGTTTTGTATATCACTTATAAAGTATATATATAAATTGATACTTTCCCAACCATTCAATTCTTTCTACTTTCATGATGATAATAGAATAAACTTTGATTGATATTTCTGACAACTAAAACAACAATCATCATGGGAAACACCATTTCAATTGATGAAAATACCGAAAAATATCAAGTTACAATTCCTAATCAAGGTACATTAACTGGTTATACATTAAAGAATTTGTCAAATGGAAATCCAACAACCCATAGATTTGCAAAAGTTCCATATGCATTACCTATAAAAGAACGTTTTCAATTACCAAAATCTATTCCTGATGATTATGATTATACAGGAGATTATAAAGAAATGGGTTTAAAATGTCCGCAACCAGTTTATGAAAGTAAGGAATTAGTTTATAAAAAAAGTGAAAGTGATGAAAATATTCAATATGCAAATATTTGGATTCCATCATCAAATAAATATAAACCAAAAACAGGTTGGCCAGTTTTAATATATATTCATGGTGGTTGGTTACAATATGGTGATCCAAATCATGATATTTTTAATATTGTTGAATCAATGGATGATGAAAATTTTAAGCAAAAATATATATTAGTTACATTAGGTTATAGATTGAATATCTTTGGATTTCTTACATGTAAAGAACTTTTAAAAGAAAATCCATTGAATTCAAATATGGGATTTTGGGATCAACGTGAAGGTATTAAATGGGTTTATAAATATATTAAATATTTTGGTGGTGATCCAGAAAAGATAACTATTTCTGGTTTATCTGCAGGTTCATATTCTGCATTTTTCCAATTAGCTTATGAATTATATAATCCAGATGAAACGCAAATAATTAAACAATCTATCTTTTTTTCAAATATGATTTTCACACAACCAAAAAGTATTGAAGAATGTCAAGAACAATTTGATGAAATTATAGAAAAATTAGGTATTAAAGATTTATCATCATCTAAGAAATTATCTAAATTAAGATCATATGATTTTAAATTTTTTGAAACTTTTATCCCAAAATTACATTTACATACATTTAGAGCAGTTACTGATAATCATTTTATTTCATCAACTATTTTAAAAGATATAAAATCTGGGAAATTTTCAAAATTATTAAAAAATAAAAAAGTTAGAATTATGCATGGTGAAGTTGATAATGAAGGTTATTTATATTCTTTATTTAATGCACCTTCATCATATGATGATTTATCTGTTCAAATTGAAAATTATTATCCAAAAAGTATTGTTCCAACACTTTTAGATGTTTATAAAGTTAAAGATAATATCAATATTAATGATGAAAAAATTTTAGAACAATTATCTGAAATGTTTGGAAAAATTACTGGTGATGGTCAAGTTTATGCATCAAGTAGAGGATTTATGAATAATATTATTAATGGTGGATTCCCAGAATCTGAATATTTCCGTTATAGAATTGGTTATAGAGGTGAATGGTTAGATAAAGAAATGTCACCAAATGTAAAAGTTACACATTCTTATGATCAACCAATTTGGTTTTATACATTAAGAATGGGATTTAATAATGAAGAAAAGGAAAAAATTGATTTATTTTTAAAACCATTTTTAGATTTTCTTTATTTTGAAAAAGATATTAAAGATTGGGATACCAATGATATTAAAAAATATAGATGGTTTCAACCAAATGGATCAATTAGTTATATTGAAGATCCAGATTGGGAATGGGGTGTTAAAGTTGCTGATAAAGTATATGATATTCAATTATCTAATTAATTTAAAAAATTATAAGATTCACGTAACCTAATTGGTTTTAAAGATGTTAAATAAACCAAATCATCATACCAATCATTTGAAATATTTTGTGCAATTGTTAATATTTGAAAATTTTTTGATAGTTGATCTATTTGAGATTTTTCAAAATCTGATTTTTTTGTAATTGATTTAAATATTATAATTGAATTTCTAAAATTAGAAGAAGATTTATTTTTCATTTTTATTAATAATGCTGTTATATTTGAAACTTCTAATTCTAAATTTTTTTTCTGTTTTATAAAATTATTAATAGAATTTTCATTATTAAATTCTTTAAATTCAGTTTCAAAATTATTAAATCTATCTTGTGATTTTAATATATTTTCAAGATAATTTTTAATTTCTGATTTAAAATTATATTGATCACCTAAATTTATAATACAAGATGGTACACCTTCTAAAGTAGCTTCCAAAGCAGTTAAAATTTCTGATTTCCAATCATAATTATAAGGTTTAAAAAATTCATTAAGTTTTGAAGATTTTAATTTATTATTATCACTACTATTATTATTATTATCTAAAATAATAATATTTGGTATTCCTGATAGTTCTCTAATTTGAATTTCAATTTTTAAACGTTTATGTGTTTCTTCAATTAATCTAGATTTTGATAAAATCCATGCATTTTTTGTAGATTTATATTCTCCATTTTCAAAATTAGAACATAATGTTTGTGTATTAGTAAGATCTAATTGTAAATCTTTAATAAGAGATTTTATATCTTCAAGTCTATAATTTAATTCATTAATTTTAGATGATTTTAATTCAATTTCTGAATTTAATTTATTGATTTGTAAATTTGAATTATTAATTTTAGAATCTAAAATAATTTTTTCATTATTTAATTGATTAAATTCTGATTTTAATTTTTTTAAATTTAATGATAAATTATTTTCAATTTTATTAAAATTTAATTTAATTGTTTCATTTTCAAATTTAAATTTATCTTTTAATTTAATTATTTCATTATCTAAATTTGATTTTGCAATTTCAATCATTGATAATAATTTTTCCTTTTCAAAATTTAAAATTTTTAATCTTTCATTTCTTAAATTAATTGTTTCATTATCATCAATTTTAGCATCATTAACTAATTCTTTAAGTGTATTAATTAATTTATCTTCTTTATATTGATTTTTTTTAATATATTGTTCCTTTTCGATATCTAATTTTTCATTAATTAAATTTAATTCATTTTCAATTTTTAAATTTTCTTGTTGAAATAATGAATTTTTAACTGGTATACCAATTTCATATTCGAAAATTGAATTATTTAATTTATTTTCAATTTTTTGAAGATCTCTTAAATTTTTACAAAGTTTATGATAATTTGATAATCTATCATCTAATTCTAATAAGATTAAAGATAAAGAAGATTTTTCAATTTCTAAATCATTTGAAATATGAGATTGTAAATTTGATAAATAATCATTTAAAGAATTTGAGATTGATCTTTTACGTGTTAAATTATTTAATGAATTATTTGATTTTGAAAGTGGGATTTTAGATGGTGATAAATCAATTGATTTATTTGATTTTGTAGGTGAATTAGTTGGAGTTGTTCTTGATGATAATGATGTTGTTGATCTTAATGAAGATAATGACGGTTTTGGTATCAGTGATTTCCTACGATTTGACATTAATTTGTGTGTTTGATTAATTATTGGTTAAAAGAAAATAATTTAATTGTTTGATATGGGGGTTTAAAAAAGAAGAATTATATATATATA
Organism: Pichia californica; assembly: GCA_030574395.1. Taxonomy (NCBI): domain Eukaryota; kingdom Fungi; phylum Ascomycota; class Pichiomycetes; order Pichiales; family Pichiaceae; genus Pichia; species Pichia californica. The sequence continues at coordinate 21,204 of JAJMEW010000174.1, forward strand.
CATATATAATATTATTTATAAACATAAATCTAAAGAAGAGAGAACAAAATTAGTATTATACGTGATACGTCACATTTGTAGATAAACATAAAAGGTAAACAGATGTACAAAAAAAAATAAAAAAATAAATAAATGATTTATTGACACAAGCGTGTAGGTGAATAAGACATACTTTTGAATATATATAATTATACAACTAAATAACTATATAATTATACAACTATTCCAATTTTTTATTAGAATTATCATTGATATTATGAGCAAAGAAATATTTTGAAATTAATCTTTTATAGATAGTATAAGAGATTGGTAAATAAAATAATATTTGAAATTTTAGGAAAGATTTAATATAATAATCATAAGGAATTAAATTAATTTGATAAGATGTGAAAATCAAAGATTGGAAAAAGATATAAATTGAAGTTAAAATTTCTAAAGGAGTTAATAAAAGATAAGTTATTGAACGTGATAATTTATTAAAGTTTGGTATTTTATTAAAAAGTCTAACTTTTTGTAAATTATAAAACCAACGAAAAAATTCTTTAACTGAGTGAATTAAAATAATTAAAGGGAATGATTCAGAGCGAGTTACTTTTGGATAATTGAATATTATGAAAGCTAAAGTAAGTCTTGAAATTGAAGTTATAATTAAATTTTTTAGATATGGTTTTGGAATTGAATTATTAATTGATTGAATACCTGGAATATGCCTAAATATAACAATATAATTAAAATTTTCTAAAATTATTGTGGCAATTAAAATTGATAAATAAAAATCAGCTATACCACTTGCTAAAAATCTAGAACTTAATAAAGGATAAAGTATTGCTAATCTTAAAAGAAGAAATAACCAAAATATTGTTACTATTGTGTTTGTTAAAAGGAAATATTTTTGTGTTCTATTATACTGTGGTGTTGAGGGTATGTGTTGTGGCATGATATGTTGATATTGGTATTGGTATTGGTATATTTGTTGATTATATTGTAGTGGCAGTAGCAGCACTTGCAGTATTTATTTAACTAGTAGATCAGTGTTATAATTAAGTCTGGTATGTGTACTGTTATTACGTGTCACCGATGTGCAATAATTTTGGCAAAATGCACAAATCGCACACCGCGTCGATCGACGCTGCTTACGTCAGCGGCAGCAAAAAAACAAAAAAAATACACAGCAGCGAAAAAGAGAAAATGGGCGCGGAAGTTGGCGGCTGAGGCTGCTGCTGAGGCTGCTGTTGAGGCTGAGGCTACTGCTGCTGCTGCTGCTGCTGCTGCTGCTATTAGTAATTGCTAATTGCTGTGTGTTTGCTCCGAAATCCGAAATCCGAATTGAAAATTCTAAATACTTCACGTGTTGAGTGTTGGTGGTTGGGTGGGCGCGGAAGAGACAAGACAAGACAGAGAAGAGAGAAGAAGACAGAGAAGAGAGAAGAGAAGAGCAATGGCAAATTTGGTGTTCACTTTGACTCGACTCGACTTGTTGTTGTTTTGATTTTGTTTTGATTTCACTACTTGTTGCTGTTAGCTGTTAGCTGTTTGCTGGTTTTCCCTTTTCCCAATTGTCCTTTCTTTGCTTTTCTTCTTTTTTCTGTTATATTCCTTTCCCCCCTTTTCAAGACATTTCATCTTCAACTTCAGCATCAAATAATATTGATATAAACAACAACAAAAATGGCACCTTACTCCGTTTTGTCCATCGGTAGCCATCCAAATATTTCATTTTATAACTGGAGATTAAATGCTTCAAAATCTGTACGTTTATCAACAGTTTCTTCAACTTCAATATTAGATAATTCTTCTATACCTAATTCAATTCAAAATTCAAAATCAATTACTTATTCTTGGTCTTCTGATCAATTCGGTAATGAAAGATTTACACTTAATAATGTTTATTCAAATTTAGATGATTTTATTTCTTTTAATTCAACTACTAATTCAATTGATAATTTAGATTTCATCTTTTTATCAGCAACTTCACTTCAAGAATTATCAACTATTTGCTCAACTTTAAACCCTTTCTTAAAAATTCAATTAAATAATCATAATGTACCAACAATTATAATTGAATCAACAAATTTTGTTAATTTAGAACCTTTTGTTAATATGAGTTTACAATTAGATAATCAAATTCCAATTATTTCAATTATGTCTGATTTTGATATTAGAGAAATTGGTAATAATAATTATCTTGTTTATAAATCAAAAAAGGAATCTGAATTAATTTATATTGGTAAATCTGGTAGAGAAAATAATTATACTTCTGAAGAAATTGGTTTAATTAATAAAATTGCTGATTTATTTGAATCTTCAAATATTGATGTTTATAAATTAAATACACCTTTAGAATTTTTATCTTATCAATGGAAATTTGCTTTACCAAAAATTACTGTTGAACCTTTATCAATTATTTTTGAAAAACCTTTCCCAAATGATTTACAAAATCAAATATTAGCTAAACCACTCATTTCTGGTTTAATTTTTGAAATTATAACTGTTATTAAAACAATGGGTTGTAAATTGTTTAATAGTTATGATAATGAAGTTTCTTTATTAGAAAGATTATCTCAACTTTATCCACATGTTGAATTAAGTAATGATTCATCTGAAGCACCTAAATTATATTATGATTTTTTTAATCAAAATCAACTTTATTTAGATCTTTTATTACTTCAACCAATTTTAATTGCTGATGATTATCAAGTTAAAACTCCTTATTTAGAATTCTTATATGCTGTTATGTCTCAATATAATTCAAATAATTTTTCAACTTTAAATAATTCAACTTCAATTTTTTGGTTAAGAAAAAATTCTGAAAATATTCGTCAATTAAAATTACAACAAGATGAAATTGCATTACAAAATTCAATTAAAGAAAAAGAAATTAAAAATTTATCAAATAATTCAAATAATTTAAATAATTTAAATTCAAATTCAAATTCAAATCCAATTAATTCAAATGTTAAAACTCCTCAAAAAATTCCAAGAAATTATCAGCAACCTTTAATTCAACAAAATCGTTGTTCAACTGATCCTTCAATTGATCCAGAAATGGAAGAAATGGCTGATATGGTTAATACTTATGGTATTTCTGATAAAACTCCACCTGCTCAAGCTCGTGAATTTATGAATAATAGTAATGTTAATAATAATGAATCTAAAACTCAAAATGGTTTTCCTAATAATAATGGTAATAATTTACAACCTGCATTTCCAGGAACTAATAATTTACCAGGTAATGCATCCCCAAATTACATACCCCAACAAAATTTACCTCATGGTTTACCTCCTCAAGGTTCACCCCCAAATCAACAAATATTTCATTCTCCACAACAACAATCTCAACAATTGCAATATCCTTCAAATAGATCTTCTCAAAGACCTTTCTATCCACAACAACAACAACAACAACAACAACAACAACAACCTCAAGGTAATCCAGGTTTCTCTCAAATGAATTCTTTTGGTTCAAGAGATGACCTGTCATATATGTCTGGTCGTAATCCTGTCATGAATCAAAATTATGATACCTCTTTTAATAGCATGAACGGCATGGGTAATATGAATGGAATGAATGGCATGAATGGTATGAACAACATGAATTATATGAATGGTATGAATATGAATGGCATGGGTGGCATGAATGGTATGGGTTCAATGAATAACATGAATAGTATGAATGGTATGGGTGGTATGAATGGTATGGGTGGTATGGGTCCAAATAGACCATTTAAACCAACATCACGTAAAAGTTCACGTAAAAGTGCAGCTACTTTATCTGCAATGGGTAATTATCCTGGTGGTAGTAATGGTGGTATGCCATCACGTCATTCAATGGTACCACAAGCTTCAAATTCAAATTTAAGAAGTACATCTGGTGGTAATATTAAAAGACAAAATCCAAATTCTGGAATTTTACCTCAATCAAATTCTCAATTTGGTTTAGATAATTCATTTTCACCACCTGCTGGATTAACTGGTTCAAATAGTGATGGTGGTTTATCCAATGGTAGTTCATCAAGTTTACCACCACCAGTTAAAGCTGAATTAGTTCCGGTTCCAGAAGCTACTCCAGCTCCAACTCCAGCTTATACTCCAAATCCAGATAATAAAAAAGATGATAAAAAGAAGAAGCGTGGATTCCTGGGTTTTGGTAAAAAGAACAAAGAATAGATAATAATAATGTTTTTAAAAAAAATCCCTTCTTTTTTTTCCATTGATTTGTTAAAAATAAAATACCATTATATTCGAATTATTATTTTCATCCATCATTTTTTTTCATTATTAAATTATTATTATAAATCATTCCTTTACATTTTAATGAACTCTATATTATATATTTGTACATTTTTTTATGACAATTATCATCATTTTTTGTTTCATGATTTTATTTTTGTTTCTTTGTTTCATGTATTTTTTTTTTATCTCATTTCATCTCATTTCAAATTTTAAAGCAAAAAAAAATTAATAATAACATTATTTATCATCACGTTACATAATTTTTATCATTCCAATTTACTTTAATCATTTTAATTTATATAAATTACTTAATTGTATTATTCATTAATTCATTATATATTTCATTGGTGCGCATTAAACAATTTTATGAAACGTCTCAGGGCTCAGCATATAATTTATTTGTAATAATAACAATAATGTTGTTTCTTTTTTGTGCTTTAAAATTAACATCTATTTTTAAGTAATTGACTGTATTATATAAATCATAAAAATACATAAAATTTGAAATAATTTATATATATCATGAATATTATTTATTGTTATTATTTATTATGAAATTTCATTTCGCCCTTAACGGAAATGTAATATCAAAAAAGCAAATCAGGCATCAGGCAGCATTCGCTGTGTGACGGATGAGGAGATGGAGAGATTTTAGATATTATGATATGCATGTGCCAGGAAATGTATTTCTTGTAATGGTTTTGTGTTTATTTTTTTTATTATTATTATTGTCCGTATATATAGAAGTTACTAAGAAATGAGAGTATCAATAATACGATTTACACAAGTAACATTTGGAGAAATTTTAAAGAATCCTAAACCACCTGGATATGATATTTTAAAGAATAAATTTAATAAACAATTACAAGAACTTGAACAATTTTTTAAATATGAGTCAAAAAGGAAAAATTTAAATCATGTTGAATCAAAGGATGAACTTATTTTAATTTTAGATAAATTTACAAATAATAAATCACAACTTTTAAATAAAAATTTTAATAATACACAAAAAAAGATATTATTGCAAGCTTATGCTAAAGCTGGTAAGAAAATTAATATACATAATAAGAAGAAAAATGAAGAACAAAAACAAGAAATTTATGATGATAATGGATCCAATTTAGGTGATAGAATGAAGCTGGTATTGCTAATGAAAAGAAATTGGCCATTACTTGAATTTGTTGCTAAAGAAAATGGCATTGAAGTAAGAGGTAATACAGCGGAAGAAGAAAATTGGGGATTTTCTGATGAACTTGAAGAAAATGAAAGGGAAGATAATAAAAATCTTAATAATAATAAATTCAATACTGCGAGGCAAAGTATAAGAAAAGAAATAACTGAAAGTTCTGATTTTAATTCTTTTTTAAGAAAATTAAATAAAGTTCATAAAACTCCAGGAATGCATGTTTTACCAACAATGACATCTTTTGAAGCACATCCAACGATATCAACAATTGAAATTAAAGATTCTGAAGTAAAAGAATTTCAAAAATTTTTAAATATTGAAAAAAATAAAAGTAAAACTCGTGATGAACTGTTATTTAAAGCAATGAATAATTATGAATGGTCTTCAAATTTACTTTCAAATCAACCACGAACTTTAGAAAATAAAACATTCTTTACACCTGTATGTGTTCCTGGTACTAATATTATAATTCAAGAATTTAATCTTCAATTAATTAATGATAAACAAAATTTACTTAAGCAACAAATGCATAAAGTTTCCATAGATAAATTCGATGTTATGAAAATATACGCTGATGGATCAAGTGGAGTATTGAATAATAATAATAAAGCTTATTGGTCTGGAAATATAGATAATATGTATACATTACTTAACAAACTACAACATCCAACAAAATTTAGGAAAAAATTACATAAAATGATCAAAACTGGTTGGATACCTGTATCTTGTGAAGAACGTGAAATTGTTATGGTACGTAATCATAATGATTTTATTACTTCAGTTATAAAAAATAGTTCACTTTTTGGTATATTAAGTGTATTTATCGGATTGGGAGTGCTTAGTATAACAGGATTATAGATTTAAATTTTTGTTTTGTAAGAACTTTATATATATAGTTGGATATATTGTGAAAATAAATTTATGACATTTCAACATCTTTACCATCTTCTGGAGTACCTTCCTTTTTAACAATACAAAATTTAATTGCAGTTAAACCACCATGACCACCAGTCCAACTTCTAAGTCTAGAAACATTTTCATCTGTTCGTAAATCTGGAACTTTCCAACCAGTTAAAAAATAATGTGTTTCTTGTTGTAATCTATTTTCTAATGCATCTTGTCTCTTAGATGTAGGTCTATCAGCTCTTCTTTCAGCTTTTAATTTTTCTAATTCATCATTATCTCTTTCAATAAAAGTTTTAATAAGATCTTTTATATCATCTAATTCAAAACTTGTTTTCTCAATTTGACTAGGGGAATTAATAAATTCTTGAAAAAAATCAATAATTAAATTTTCTTCTGATTTTCTCATAGAATGTAAAAGTTTCTTCTTATTAACCCTTTCATCTCGGAGTGAAGCTCTAGCAAGTAATTGAGCTTTTCTTCCCTTTGGATGAAGAAGCTTCTTTTTCTTCTGTATTTTTTGAGTAACTTTTGCAAATGTTTTGGCCATTATATAAACACTAATAATATTCTCTTGTTATATAGTATAAATAATATTTTGCAATGAAAAACGCCAATATAACTTAACCTGGAATGTATAATATGAGATCAATAATCATCAAGTGAAAAATTCAGATAAAAAAAAAGTTAGAAATTGAAACTTTCCCAAAATGGAAACCCGCTGACGTAAGCAGAGGTCACGTGCAAAAAAGTTACCCGGCGTTCAAAATTTGATTCTTTTGGCTCCTTCATGTCGAGCGAGTGGAAAAGAAACATGAAAAAAGAAGTTCAAATGATTAAAAAGATAGGGAGACAATATATAATGAATTAAAATTGAATATATTTTTATTATCTTTTGGAAAAACTTTCTTTTAGCACAGGATAGTTTATTATACACAAATGGTTATGAGATATACTGAAGAAGAACTTTTTTCATATGAATCAGGTGCTTGTTTACCAGATGGCGTTGATTTAACACCATTTCTTACTTTAGTTGCAAATGTTACTGAATTATTGAAACATTTGGAAGAATTACATCCTCGTCGTAAATCCTTCAACCATCACAAACCACAAAGAAAGAAACAACCTAAGGAAATTGTTGATGAAGATGGATGGACTTCTTTTGTTACAAAGAAGGCACATGAAGATGATGAATCAGCAATTGCTGAAGCTGGTGAAGGTGAAACTGCTACTGCCGCTGCTGATGATGATTTCGAAGAAGTATCAACTTCTAAGAAACCAAAACAACATACTATTAAAATCAAAACTAATGCATCTAAAATTTCTGGTGGTAAAAGTAGTGTTGTCGATTCAAGAGATACAATCGCAATTACTCAAGTTTCCAAATTTAATGCTTTCGATGCATTGGCAAATGATGACGATGAATAGTTTTCTATTTAAGAATGTATATAGTTTGTGTAGATAAGAATTATTTTATAGCTAACTAGATAACTAACGATGAAGAATAATTTTAGTTTATATTATTAGATAACTACAGAAATCTATAATTTAGAAAAAAGTTCTTGCTTTTTCTTTTCAATTAATTGGTTGGTATAATCAAGCTCTTTTTGAATACGTTCTTTTCTCAATTTAATTGAATCAGATTCCATTTTTTCAAATTGCTCATATACCCATAATTCAGCATCCAATATCTCAATTTGTTCCCTTAATTCACGAATTTTATTTAATGTAGAATCAATACCAAATTCAGATTTCTTAGCAGAATAAGCTTCACTAATTTGTTGTTCCGTCAAAACACTTTTTTCTGTATATTGCCTAATTAAGTACAGCAATGAATTTTTGCTATGGGATACAGATTTGGAAAAATCAAATATTTTTTTATTTTTATATTCAGTACTATTCATTATATTTTTTGTTTCTTCATCAACCTTATTTTCTATTTCTGTCCAAAGTGATATCATATTCTCTATTTCTCCTATACTATCAATTTTTTCACTATTATTACCATTCCTTATCAGTTCTATCATGACAGAATCAATTTCATTTAAAGATTTATACGCTACAGGTAAGAATGGAATAGGTAGATTATTCCTAACTGCTTGTGGTATTTGAATATTGTTTAAATGATCCTGTAATTCACCTAATTTCTTCATTTCAACTCTTCTAAGTTCAGTTTTATCAACAATAACTTGTGGCATCTTTTGTTTGATTGTGTGGATACTTGAAACAACATTACTTTCCTGCTTATCTTCAGATATAATATCAATATCTATTTCAAAATCATCTATTGCTTCAGGAAGAGAATTTAATAATTCAACAACTCTTTTCGTCTCTTGTTTTTTTTTCTTCTTTTCAGCCTTCTCATTTTTTAATTTAATAACGTCTTTCTCATGTGATGTCTCTTTATCAACTTCCAAACTGGAATCATCATATCGACGTTTTTTAGAAGAAAACAAAACAGATTTCTGTTCTGTTGTTTCTCGTAAATCATGAAGTGTTTCACCAATGACATCATCAATATCATCTTTCTTTTCAATATCCGTGAATGTCAGTTTCCTTCTTTTAGATAATTCATTTGAATACAAATCATCATCATCATCATCATCTGTTTCTTCTTCTCCTGGTTTTGTCTTGTTATTCTGTGACTCTACTAATTTTTTATTTTGTTCTCTCCGTCTTTTTTCCTTTCGTTTTTGTGATTGTACCTCTTGATTGAATGTACCTTTCACCTCAACATTCTTATCAAAATGTCTCTTCTCTTTCAAATTATCAAATAATTCCCCACTAATATCAAATTTTTCAGATTCTGGTCTTCTTTCAAATGCAATATCTGCACTATAATCCATTTGATCTTTAAATTGTTTCTTTAGTTTTAGTTTTGCATTTACTCCAACTTGCTTCAATTCTCTTCTACGGAGTAAATCTGCCACACGTCTACTTTCATTAAGAATCTTTTCCCTTGCTTTTCTTTTTGCTTTTTTACCTTGTGTATTTGCCAATCTAGCCTTTGCTTCACTAATCATTTCCTTCTCATCATCATCCATTTCATCTAAATCTTCCCTAGCTGGCCTAGACTCCGGATTTAAATTTAATCCACCTAATGCACTTCCAGCACTTTTATTATTGATACCAGATGATTCGATATTTCCCGTGAGTAATAGTTTATCATTCAATGCTTCATTTTCTGTCCCACTATAGTTGGCTAACAATTCCTGATACCTTTCAATACATTGATTCGCAGTTCTATTAAGTAAAAGAGAAATTGAACTCCATTGATTAGGACGAAGTTTAGATAAATTTAATAACCTTCTATCTTCTTCAGGACTCCAATCGGATTTTCGTATACGTGGATCTAACCATTCTTGCCATCTTAATTTACATTGTTTGGCATTTTTCTTTGTTAGTAATGATGAAACTCTTGACCATTGGTTCAATCCGTATTTTGCAATTGCTGCTTTTAGAATTTCATCTTCAACATTCGTCCATAACCCTCCCTTAACATATACGGGGACCATGATATAAACCTAAAATTTCAGTGTTATTGGGCTGCAATTATAAAAGTATTGCAATACATTAGCTACTTGATAAAGAAAACATCCGAATCCATCTCCAATCTCCAATCTCCAATCTCAGCAAAATAACGGAAATAGGAAATATAATTTATAATTTTCAAATTTCAAATTGTTGTAACGCACGGTTTCTCATGTTTGTACTTTATTGTACTGCACCGCTTTGTTACTCACCTTAGCACTTAAAACTTACAGGCTTTGTTTATAATTTATGAGCTGGCTTTATTATTCCTTCTTGAGAAGCCATTCCGAGTTCCATCGATAACCAGTGTGCTGGATTGCCACAGCGCCTTACTACCAACTGATAACTAAGAATACAAAGAAAGAATTAATACCATGCATTCCGTCTTTAGACCCAAACATCAAAAATTGATTCTTCAATGTTATCCTTCTCCAAAGTTAAGTATTGCAGAAACAAAACCTAACCAAGCAGAATTGAGTTATTTGGTTTTCTATGCTTCATCTCGTCGTACCAAATTAGAAAAAGTTGGAGAGTTCCTACTGAAAAAGACAACTGCAGATATATATCGTAAAAGAGTTGGTCATTTAAAAGTTACCCTTTATATTTTACAAGAATTGATTACTAAATGTTCTGAAGATCTTGGTTTTATGACACCATATGTGGTTAGTATAATCAAAGATATAATTAGCTTAGAAGATTTGTCGACAAACCAATTAGCATCTAAAGTTTTTGTAACTTATTGTGAAACTTTACAACCTATCCAAAGACAAGTATTTACTTCAAATGTTACAATGTTAAATAATTTTTTGGGTATCATAACAAAATTCTTAGGATTTGCATCCAATAATAGCAATAAAGATTGGTTACGTATTTCATTAAGTGTTGCATTAGTTGTTGCTGATTCTATTGATCCTTCTTTCAGTCAATTTGAAAAGTATGATTTGATTGGTAAATCTATTTACTTAATTTTAGGAACAATCAATCTTAACCAAACTGATTTATCATTAATTAAAGTAACATCAAAAATTTCTCAACCAGATCAATTAAATGATAATGAAGATATAGATGTTGTTGCAATTCATGCTTTAAAATCTTTTTTTGATACTATTTCAAAGAGTCAATTGGATACTGCTACCAAAAATGTTATTTCATATCTTATTCAAAACGGCAAAGATATTAATTGGGCAAATAAAATTGTTATAATTTGTGCTAAAAGAACTCATATTGAATTGAGACACAGAATTATGGTGATTATTTCTAATACTATTGCTAGATATGTTAAGGAGAATAAAATTGATGTTTTGGATTATTTACTCAAAATTCTTTCTAATTTACTTAGCTCTGATGATGTCCAATTTGTTGGTTTACCAGTGTTGAATATTTTAAATAAATTGATTGAATTTCAAAAAATGATGATTTTAAATAACGAAGCTCATATTTTAAAAGATTCTTATTCTGATATGATTAGAAGTTTGTCCAGTAGAATATACTATAATAATCAAATTAATGATATGATAACCAGTATATTTTCAGATTATTATAATGAGTATACAAATACTCATCAATTGAATGAAGAACAGTTCTTTCATTTTTCACAGGTAATTATTGATAATGTTCGTGATATTTTAAATATTGCTGAAAAACCAAGCATTAAAATGAAGAAATCAGATTACCCGTTCAATTTATTCAATTTCTTGTATCTAACATTACCATTAGATAATTTCCCTAATTTCCGTCAGCAAATTCAAGTAATGTGGTTATCATTTTTAAATGAATTTTATAAAGAAAATAATGACTATTTTTCCAAACCTAATGCTGAACTATGTATTACTAATAATGTTGACAACAATTTATGTTTATTTTTAGAATCTCTGGAAAAAATTTTAAAGAATGATCCAAGAGATGAAATTAAAGCTCAAATGTCAATTACTATATCTACAATGGTAAATGCATTCCAGATTAATCTTTTAATTAACTATCTTAAGTTTGTTTCCAACTGGCTTGAAGATCCTACAAATTTTAAATATTCATTATCACTTTTATTGCTTGGTATTTCATCATCACAGATAGAAGATGGACATTCTTTGGCTAAACTTATTGATTGCAAAATTGCATATTCACAAAATGAAAACATATGGCCTGAATATATCGGGTATCATGCATCATCTGAACCTAGTAGTAGTATATTGACAGCTAATGAATTAATTGACCTTTTAAATACAATTCCAGTGACGACCAAATGGATGAAAAGGGTCAACATTAATCAACCGATTCCAGCATTTAATAGTCAGCAACCAAAACAACAAAATTCTATATTATTAATGTCAGCAAGTAATAGCGTGCTTTCTCTTCCTATTAACAAAAATAACTCGTTCAATCATTTACGAGGTACCTCTTCCAAAGGAATTAATCAACCACAAACTGTTCCTCTTCCTTTATCTGCACATAGTACCCTTGATAGTAGCACAAATGGTGATATCAGTGACGTCACAAACAATACTACTCCAATACCAACTTCAAATACTCATCAACGTAATATAAGTATGGGTAGTAACAATAGTTATAATGAGACATTCTCTGATGCAGCTGATTATTCTGATATCAGCGGGATGAATGAGACATTTTTACCACCAAATAATGGTGAATTTAGTGCTGGTAGAAGTATGCATAGTGGTTGGAGTATTAGAAGTGGTCGTAATAACCGTGTGAATCTTAAAGAGCTCATGCATGCTAAACCAGAAAGAATAAATGAAGTTGATTTGAACAGATTGGTGAAAACTCGTACTGGAGGAACGTTATATCACGTTAACACCAACAGTACTGCCCGGGAGAAAAGTGGTTTGGCATTTGCTCTCCGTGGAATCGATCTGGATGACGCATAAACTATAAGTAATCCTGTATATATAGTATATAGTAATAATTTCAATGTTAAAAAATAAGAAGATATAATACAAATGCCCAAAGAAGCAACTTCTTTTTTCACATTATTCATGACGAGTTTGGGAACCCGTGCACCGCTTGGGCAGAAAAGGAAAACACGGGATAGGAAATAGTTAACAGCTGAATTGGGAAACTAGAAAATCTAAATTCCTTCTCTCGCTATGCAGTTGCATTTGCTTTATTAGTGTTATTATGTTAATGCTTGATGTTAGCGTTAAGATGTTTATTTATTATTTCTGACACTTTGCACATCTACTTTGTCCCTTGTCCCTTGTCTGTTAATTGCTGTCTGTTTTCTGCCTGTACCTTGTATCTTTCTTGCATCTTGAATCCTGATATTTCCTACAATTGTCAAACATTTTCTTTTCTTTTCTTTTCTGGAGACCGTTTACTTATCAATTCAAACAGCACTACATATCCCCTTTCCTACCCCTGAAAGAACAAAGCCATCCCGGAGAATTTATTTAGTACACATCAATTTCAGACATGGGTTTCAAAGACTTTTTTGCTAAAGGTCCACAAGGAAGAGTATGTCTATTTATATTTGAATCCAATTAGTTTGGAAATTCATAAATCTTTTTATTTTTTTGATAAGAATACTAACGTTATTTTTTTTTATTTTACATTTTTGATTATTACAGAATGATGCAGGTTACTATCAACAATCTTTGCCAAGTTCTTCATATATGGCAGCTACTAGTGCAACAAACAGAAGATATATGGAAAGTATGACTCCCAATGGCTTACAATCAACTCATACTTTACGTCAACAACCAATGCAATCTCAGCGTACTATGTCATTGAGTAACCGTTCTTTGAGAAACTCGGAAGTTCCACGTACAATGTCAATGCGTTCAAGTATCAATCAACCAGGTTCACGATCAATGTCAATGACTGCTGGTACATTAAGAGCAAATAGGCCAGGTTCTGTTAGCTCCAGAACAAACTCGTTAACCGCAAACTCAAGAACGTACCAACAACAACAACATCATCATCATCAACAACAACAAAGATCTAATCAAAGATTAAATTCAGTTACTAATACTGGTTCAAGAACTGGTTCGAGAGTTGGTTCTAGAGTTGGTTCTAGAGCAAATTCATTAACTAGTAATTCGTCCAATTCGAACAGTAAGATTGTTAAAACAACTACCCTGGAAAAAGACGCTACAGGTCGTACTAAATCAATAACTACTAAGACGATTGAAAGACGTAATGGTAAAGTTAAGATTACAACAACCACTGTTGTTCAACCTCAACCTATTGAAGAAGATGATGAACTTGACGATCTTGATGAATTGGAACATTTCGATAGCCATCATGGTCACAACTATGATAACACCTCCGATTTTGATGACCCTGTTGATATCAATCAATATGATGATCAATATGTGAATGATCAGGGAGAAAATTACTATATGGATGAAGAAGAAGAAGATGATGATGAGTATTATTATGATAAACCACGTGGAAATGGTGCTGCCACTGCTGCTGCTGCCGCTTTAGCCGGTCATACATTTGAACCAAGACATTCATGGCAACGTGAACAATCTCATATAGTTAAACATCAATCAAAACAACTTGGTTCTCAGTCTCAACAGTCAGCTCGTTTTCAAAAACAACAACAAAAACAACAGAGACAACAAAAACAACAACTGCAAAAACCAGTTAAAAAGATGAATGCCCAATATGCCAATCAGCAATCACTTGGCCGCCAGATAAAACCCGAAGTAAAATTTCAAGATTCTCGTTATAGTGATGATTATGCTGATGATACATATGAATCATACAATGATTTTTATGAAACTGAAATTCCGCAACAGCCAACCACAATCAGAAATAATAATTATTCTGATAATTATGAAGATTATGAACAAGAGTCGTACAATGAAGAAAAATATCAAGAATTGAAATCTCAGAAAAAACAAAAGCCAGGACAAAGACAATCATTACCTCCTACTCAAAGAGAGAAAGTGCAATCTCAACAAAAAACTAAATTTAATCAAAGGCCACAATCACAACAGTTAGCTTCCAAACAACAAACTGTGAACAAAGTAATTAGGAAAACAAATCAACCATCCGATAACGAATCACAACTTGCCCAACAAGATAACCTTCTAAAACTTCAAAAAACTCCACCACAACCACAAAACTCTCAATTATTACGTGCTCATTTTCAAGAAAATTCTGATGAAATTGTAGATGATGTTCCTGATGATAATGGTGATGATGGTGATGAGGAGATGGAAGAAATGTTTGTTGTTTCACAAGATATGGATTCTTTCCAAGCAAAAGCGCAAAAAAGATTGTCTGGTATTCAAGAAGTGACTGAAATGACGTATGATGAAGATACTGATATTGTTGATGGTGAAGATTTCATGGAAGATCCAATTCTCAATTCTTTAGGTATTAGTAAGGTAACTGTTGAAGAAGATTATAGAAAGAAACAATTTAAGGGTAAAGCAACTCTCCCATCAATGTATGAGGATGTTAATGATTATTCCAAACCTGCATTTATTGATAATATAACCACAACATCTTCAGCAACTTCTGATGAAAATTTTGTAGAAGCTCAAGAAGAAATTGTTAATGATCCTCCTGCAATCACAAATATTAATAATATTAGCTCACCAAGCAATCAATCTCATCAATTTTTAAAGAAAAATAATGCAAAGCCGCAATCACACACTGGAGGGGCTCATAGCTACAGAAATTTATTATACAATGACAATTCTAGAAGATCTCCTATCAAGAATAGTATTCCTCAATTTGATAGCAAACATAACGATTATATTAATGAAGACGATGATTTACATTACTCAACTAATAATAGAGATGTCAACTCAGTTATTTCAAGTCAACCAACGTCTCCTGTTAATTATCAAACAGGTAATTTTAACAACTTTGATCAACTAGAAGATAATCTGGGTCCATCAATATCCAATACTGCTACTTCAAATCAAAGAAAATTGAAACTTAAATCTGTTCTAAAAAATAGTTCTTCATCATTATCGAGTCCCGTTTCCGAAGCTAATAATGTTCAAGTGAAACAGAATAATAATATGCAAAAAAAATCAACTTTTATGAAAAAGTCTGTGTCTACTCCAGTTGTTCATGCTGCACCTAAAAAGGAAATTATACCTGATGAAATGTACGCAATGGCATTGAAGGCTGCCGAGAAGAAGGTTTATGGATCTCGATTGAATGAAGCTTATCCGGATGATGATATTGATGATGATACAAAACTTAATACTATGGCTAATATTCATGCAAATACACCTGTTAATTCTCCTTCAAGCACCCCAGTACCAATTGTCACTAGTATAAATGAAAATGGAGATCAGAAATATAACTCTGGTGTTTCGCATCCAGGACTACCATACAAATCTAATGCTGCCGGTATGGGATTCCGCATGCATTCTCTGAGGAATGGTGGCTCTTCTAATAGTGATAGAATATCTAATTATGCGACTCCACAAGAAACTAGCAAATTCAAGAAACTGTTCAAACATGAACAAAAGGCTAAGAAGAAGGAATGGGAAAGTGAACGTAAAGCTGCTACTGGATCTGATTCTAACTTAGTTAAAATGGCACAAGAAAAAGTTGAAAGAGAAGTTAATGGTATGCCTATAAGTCCGCAAGTTGAATTACAAAGAATGCAACATGAACATGATTCTCAAACGGAACATAACAATCTTTCTGTTTCCCAAAACGGAACAGCCAATGGCCAAACTATTGGAATCAGACATTCGATCGATCAAACAAATGATGCAGTCAAAACTTATGAAAATAACGGTTTACAAAATCAAGTCACTGCCACTGATTCTATTTCTGATAATGTCACATCTCCAGTTTCTCCAAGTAAATTAAATCTGAAAATTTTTAGACTCGGTAAGAAGAAGATTGGTTCTCCAGAACAAACACACACTAAGAAAGCATCTATTGTTTCCCAAGAATCTGTAACCCCTGTGATTCATTCAAGAAATAGTATTGATGGCAAAAAATCTAAGCTGTTTTCATTTGGATTCGGCAATCATGATCATCCACCTGTGGTTGAAGCACCTAAAATTGAGAGTGATATTCAAAAAAAATCACAAATTGCTGAAAGTTCTGTTCCGAATGTTCAAGAAATCATTGTTCCCGATGAACTGGAGAATGTTAAACCAAACCTTGAAAATACTAATGCTGTTATTTCTCCAACTATTCCTGCTACTGAAACAATATTTACCAACAATCCAGCACCTTCTTCTGATATAGGTGGAACCAATGAAGATAGTGCTGATAATAACTTAGCCAACGGAGCTGCAGCCAATACTGGTGAATCTTTTGTCAAACCTAATGATTTTGAATATAAACCACATGATAATTTCGCTAGAGGTCCAAATGGTAGTTCTGTTGATATATTGCAGACTGGAACAAACCAAAATATTCCTAATGTAAATACATCTGCTGATACAGGTAACATATCTGCTAATGTTACTGAGCCTATGTCCACCGTTAATAAAAATATCGAATATTCTCAATCTGGCGCTGGAAAAATCCCACAAAATACTGATTCTGGAACTGTAATTAACGCTGCAGCTGAATTGACACAACCTCAAAAGATTTCAAGTAATGCATCTTCAACTACTGCAAAGTCTGGTAAGAAAGGCGGTAGGAGATTCATGAAATTTTTCAATCTATAATCTTTGAATACTCTTTATTAAAAACATTTCAAACGCTACATTTTAATTTTCAAATATCATTTTTTTCATTTAATTTTTTTTTTCTACATGTTGAATTGTCAATTTATTAATATATTGTTATCTATTTTTTGCTTTATAATTTTGTGTAATCCTAATTTATGGTATATTCTGTTTAATTCACTACTAAACACAAAACGAATACAAAATCCATTATTGGTTTGAGGTTTGACCTGTTATTGTCTGATACGGCTGAATACACTGACGCGATGATATATACAAAAAAAAGTTGAGGTTTTAGATTTTATAGAGGAGTGATGTTTGGTGATATTAATTCTTAATACTTCCAATTACATGTAGATTATATATATATATCACGTATTGAATTTAATTACGATCAAAGAAGACATACACCCATATTTAAAGATCCCAATTATGTCTACAATTAACGACTCAAATATCCGACACGTTAGGGCTAAGACATTGACTTTGCATTGGCACGAAGGCGCAGCTGCAATTTACACAGTTGGTACACAACCTATGAAACCTGGAGAAAGATCAATGAGATTAGTTACCGGTGGTGGGGACAATAACATCAGAGTATGGAAGGTAAATTACAATAAAGAAGGTACAGAGGTTGAAGGTGTTGAGTATTTGAGTAGTATTACAAAGCATACTCAAGCAGTTAACTGTGTTCGATTCAATAGAACAGGTGATTTACTAGCAACAGCGTCAGATGATGGTACTATAATGATTTGGGAAATCAAT
This sequence comes from Pichia californica, assembly GCA_030574395.1. Lineage (NCBI taxonomy): Eukaryota > Fungi > Ascomycota > Pichiomycetes > Pichiales > Pichiaceae > Pichia > Pichia californica. The sequence continues at coordinate 39,444 of JAJMEW010000174.1, forward strand.
GATACAATTGTACGAGAATTTGGACAAGATACAGATGATGATATTAAAGAAAGTTGGGTTTTAAAAATTGCATGTTTTGCAAGTAATATGAGTGAAATATATGATATTTGTTGGTCTCCAGATTCTAAATATATTTGTTGTGGGTTAATGGATAATATCATTCGAATTTTTAATGTTGCTACTGGCTCAATGGTAAAGCAAATTGCAGAACATAGTCATTATGTTCAAGGTGTTGCTTGGGATCCAAGGGGCGATTATATATGCTCTCAAAGTGCAGATAGAAGCGTTCATGTTTACAAAGTTAGTAATAGTGAAAATGGAGAATTAATTGTTGGACCTACAGCTTTTTATAAGAGTATTAAAAGTGATGTTCCTTCTTTAAAATTGAGTCAGTTCACTTTTGATAATTTGTCAAAGAATTCAAAGATTTCCAACACTTCAGAAAAGATATTATCATCTACTCCAACTGATACGGCATCTAACACAAGAGCTTCTACACCAACATCAACCCAAACTCCAACACAAACTTCTAATCCTGTCAGCAGTGCTACTAGTGCATCTAATAGTGTAATGCACACTCCAATAATTAATTCTGTTAATATTTCCAATATAAATTCGAATATGAATAGCATCAATATGGTTAAACAATCATCGAATAGTTCAAAAGCAATGGAGCCACCACAAGCTCCCCGTCATAAGAGAACATATTCTAACTCAAGTACTGGTTCGTCTCATAGTATTGTCAGATGTTTATCACCTTTACCATTACCAGCTGTTATGCCATCATCTCCCAACCACTTACACCTTGGATTATCAACCATTATGTCACCGAATTTATCAAACCCAATCTTAACTATTCCAAATGGTAATAATAATAACAATGTCAATATCCCCACCTCAGTTACTCATTCAAATTCTACATCAATTTCAAATTCAAATCCTGTTACAACTAATTTAAGTTTGTCGGATGCATATACACCATCATCTTCTTCAAATACACCAACAATTTCATATAAACAACATTACTTATACCACAATGAAACATTACAATCTTTTTTTCGTCGACTCACATTTTCGCCAGATGGCTCTATGTTGATCACAACATGTGGTATATATAAATCAAATACAGAAAATGGTAAAGAAGAAATTCAAAATACTGTTTATGTGTATACACGTGCTGGACTTAACAAAGGACCCGTTGTTCATTTACCAGGATTAAGAAAACCTGCTATTGTGGTAAGGTTTAGTCCTGTTAAATATGCATTAACTAAAGATAATGAGATTAGTGGAAATTCTGTTAATGTATTCAATCTAAAATATCGAATGCTGTTTGCTGTTGCTACTCAAGATAGTATTCTTATCTATGATACACAACAATTGAAATGTGTTGTTATAGTTACAAATATACATTATGCTGTGATTACTGATGTTGCATGGTCTACTGATGGACGCACAGTTTTTGTAAGTTCTAATGATGGATTCATTAGTTCTGTTGTCATTGGTGATGATATTGTTGGTGATATTATTGGTGGTTTTGATCTTAAAGAATTAGAAGAATTATCAAAGGAAGAATCAGTTCCGGTAACTACCGCTCCCGTTATTTCTCCAATTCCAGTTTCCCAACACCCAATACCAACAAACCTCCCGACAAAAATTTCTACAACTAATACATCTGTTTTAACACCATCTCTGGGCGTGCCAATAAAGACTGAACATGCAACCAGATCAGAGACTATTTCCCCATCATGTGGAGTGAAAAGAGATGTGCTGGAGATGCTCAGCAAAAAGGAAGGCGGTGAGGGCAACGAAGACGAGAGCGATTCCAAGCGGTCTTGTGTGTAGTAGAAGTACTGTACGTATTGTGTATAATACTTGTAGCAGTTTTCAGTTTTTCTACCATTATATAGAATTTTAATATTATAGGGATACAAAGTCATCAACCAACTTTATACTACATCGTATCTAAAAACACAAAACTATTCTAAAAACATTTTGAAATCACCATGGAGTCACAAACAATCACACTAGTATTAGGGGCAATCGTAGTATTGATAATTGTCAACTATTTATTCCTTGACGAAAACGGGAATCTCACCAATGGTAACAGCCACAACAGAAGTAATGGAAGAAGAATGAGAAATATTGTTGTTACCAGTGATATGATTGAATCAGTACGATCGATTGCACCAGGGTTAACAACAGGACAGATCCGTGCAGATTTGATGGAAAGTGGTAGCGTACAAAGTACCGTTGATAGATACCTATCGGGTGCATTGGTCCCTGAAGATAATAATAATCATATTATTACTGATAATACAATAAACAATACAGAATTTAAGTATGCATATGACACTGGAAAAATCAATGTAAATAAAACTAGTACCAAACACGGTGATGGCCCATTTGGTGGACTAACATTCGAAGAAAAGAAACAACAAATGATATTAGAGAACAGAAAAGAGTTGTCTAACAAAAGAGATTGCGATTATATCGTTATATAGATATATATTTATAAAATGTATATGTTTATTTATATGTTTAGGCTTAGGTTTATGTATACAGCTATGATCTGTCAAAATGAATTCTGAACTTTTCGTCATCCTTTCTAACTTTGTAAACAAAATCCATGATTACTTCACTTTCTTTGACTGGTAGTTGGTCTTTGAAGTGATTTTCAACATTTATTCGTAAATCATCTTCAGTACGGAAGTCATACAAGTTGTTATCTATTTTGCGTTGTTCGTTTATTTTTTCAGATTCTGTACGTCTTCCCAACTCATTATTTTCAAGAAGAACGCCTTGAAAAGTAGAAATATCAGGAGAAAGTTGATGAGAAGGATTTAGGAATCTCATCCTATACTCTCTTAGTTCTTCTCTTGTTAAAGAGCTAAAATCAGTAAATTCTTTCTCTGGTAAGTTATCAGGATGGTTGTTGTGCACATATTTCGTTACATATTCTTTTTGAATAGGAACCATATATGGCGGCTTTTGTTTTTGTGAATTCCTTGTAGACATTGTATGTTGGTTTAATATTGAAATATTTGTAATTATGAAGTATCTGAAACAAGATAAACAGAAGGATATAGAAGGCCGACCCGTTATGGGTTTATGGTTTATAAGTCAACATTCACCGGGCGCTAACCTGTTGAATTGAAGAGCGTCATGAATTTTACCTAAGGCAGAGCTGCAACAGAAAATAGATGCCATTTCGGGAAATTCTTTGTTGGCTAATACTTGTACAAAGCTGTATAAATAAAGAACCAACTAGTTATTCTTTTAACTTTTAAACTATAAAGGTTTTTATTTAAGTAATAGTAAGCATGTGGGCTTTCAACTATTTTTGTTTTACGGTTTCCCTGGGTTGCATTTGATTAATGTACTTTTTCAACAAAACACGGCTCCTGGCTAGTTCTGTAAGAATACCAATCCGATCTTCACTTGCCCAATCTTGAGCTTGAATTAAAATTAATAAAAAGAATCCCTCAATAATCATCGTTGGCGTATTACACACAAGTTGTGCTGTTTCGGACCATAATAATGCACTTGCAAATATAACCAACCCAATGACCACTGCAACAGAAAATAACACCGAGTATTCATTTGAACAAACTAAATTGATCCAAAGTGAAATTTTAACTGTTAGTCCTTTTTTTCTTTGTGGCTTATATGGATCTATTTCAATACCAATTAAGCTCAACAATTCTCTTGATTCAGCTAATAATTCTTCAAATTTTTTCATTTCATAATTTGTAATACTGAAATAAACTTCTCTTAAAACAAAACCATCTATAAATCCAACCAATCCAGTATACGTTCCAATAACCAACCACCAATTTGAATTCCAGTGCATTAAATTACCAATTGAAAACCAAATTATAAAAACACAAGTAGAAATAATTAGCCCTAAACCATTTCCAACAATGACTGAATATACTGAAATACAAGTTTGAATTTTATCTCTTGGACATCTTGAAACAAAAATTGTTTCATTATCTTCGTTATAATAACCAGTCAATTTTCTCTCTTCATACTCCAATTGAGAATCAAATTTATTAAATAGTTGCATTTGTTTAATAATATAACCATTGGTTCTAGCTCTAACATTTTCTAAAAATACAGAAGTAAATAATAGTACGATTGCAGTAGCAGTATTAATGTACATTTGCCAATCATTTGAAAACTTTTGAAAATCTGGTTCACTAGCTGTTCCATTATTTATAAGCAGATCACCACATCCTATCCAAACAAATATTCCAGACCAGTATATAACAACAGCAGGCAAACTACCAACAATCTTACTTACAATATCACATGCTTTCTCAAATAAAGTTTTATTCTCAAATTTAATATATTCATCAATATTAAAATTATTTTGATTTAAATCATCTTCCAGTGATAAATTCAATTCATTATAGGTTAAATCATGATTTACTATATGCTTTAGTAAATTTTTATGTGTTGAAGCTCTACTTTTTATCTTTCCTATAAAGATCAAAAACTTTTCATTATCGTCCATTTGTTGTCTCATTAAAAATGTATCCCAGACATAAGTTTGAATGGATTGACCATCTTGCATAACAATTTGCCAAACATCGGGAGCACCAGTAACACCTCCCCAAATGATCCAACCAATAAGTAATATCAACATAAATACAAAAGTGTAAACTGATCCAGTTACATTAACTGCGTATCCAATTAAAGTATCTAATAATGTTGAAACAATCATTTCTTCTCCTTCTAATTGATCTATTTCTGCTATCACTTGCTTTTCTCTTTGAAAAAATGCATTTTTAAATGATAACTTATTTAACCATTTGGATATATTTGATTGATATTCAATTTTTCCTGATGTTGTAGATTCTATACTAACAATTGTATCATTATTCAAAACATTTACATCATTTTTATTTTCGTATAGTTCGTATATATTCATTGCATTGACACATTTGACTTGAATATCACCCTTTCTTTGGGGGATAACAACTGATTTCAATCCGCCCCACAATTTTTCAAATATTTCTTTCATTATTATATATATATATATATATATGAAGGTTTTGCTATTCAAAAAATTTTATCTTTGTTAATATATATAGATGTATCAATCACAATAATTATTATATTACAATAATTTATATGGGATTTAATGGTTATTTTATAAAAGTTTGAGGATATATTTAGTTCACTTTGAAAGTATCGGAAATAAAGAAAATAAAAATGATGAGAGATTTAATTTGACAAAGATTTCTATAAGGGATAAACTCTTGATTTCAACATGTACTATATTTTGCTCAAAAAAATGATAAATAATATTGAATATGTTTTGTCTTGTCTAAAAGGACATAATCGGACATATCTATTTTCACAAACTCTTCTACATCTTGTCTATACAAATTAGCTAGTTTCTTCAACTGCATATAATGTATAAACGAAGAATAAGGAGGCTGGGGTGATTTCCGTCCATTAAAGTTGTCATTCGAGCCGGTTTGCGCCAATTGGCCAATCGGCTGGCGAGAAATTACCGAAACTTTCTCTACATTCGACTAAATAATCTACCAGCAGGTCAACGGCCATCACATGAAGACAGAAACACTCATAAAGAACAATAGCATGCTATACTGGATCTTGGGCACCAGAGGTATAGTTGCTTTCAAAATAAAGTATATATATAAAGTATACAGTAAATTGCATTACATCATGGAAATAAGTTACCCAATTTAGTTGGGGCACTCCGAAAAACCGTTTATTTCTTTAATCTGTCATATTGGATTCGTGAGGTGAGTGGTGTGTTTATAGTTTATATATAGCTTCAATCTTCAATACGTCACTGTTTTTCTGTAATTGTTGATTTTATCATATTGCTTTGTGGTACTTTTTGCTATTCACACGTTTTTCAACAATAAACAATAATTGAGCAAATACAAAGAATATTGATACTTATATGAGGCTTGTATCCATAAATAGAAACTAGTTAAAGTCCGATAAAAAACTAATATTCCTTTTATCAGTTTATACTAAAACCATTATTTAATGAAATAGCTTTATCCTTTATCAAATTAACATACATAATACATCTATATAAGTATGTATTGTTTAATTTTTATCCACAATTACAAAACATCGAAACGTGATGGAAATATATCAGGAGTCCGCTAACTCTTTGTCTGATAAATACAACAGCAATTTTAAATCTTCTTTTCTGCTTTTAAATTCACGTTTGAAGATAGAAGATATATCAAAAATCTTTTTTAATAGAAACCTTTTTCTAAATAATTTATTTTATTATCCAAAGTAAGAGAATAGAATATTTATACTCGTATTGATTTGTAAATTTTTTATGGATAATTAATAAATATATACATATATACTTTGAATTTTTTCAAATAAATATTAAAAACTTTATATCATCATCTAATGGAGACAAAATTTTAATCTTTTTCTATTTCATGGATTTGATAAATTTCAGTTTCAATCTTTTTTTCTTATTCATTTAATTTCACAAAAAAGTTTATTTTTAATGTATTTTCAACTCAAAGTTTCTTTTTTCTTTCGTTTGAGAGTTACAAGATACTATTTCTCATTATGAATATATAATATATATTATCGTTTTTAAAAGTTTTATTGAATTAGTTCATGTTTTTTTAACAAAATCACCTGTTATTCGCAAGATTTTTTTACATCACTTTGTTGAAACTAACCAGTAAAATGGAGATATCGGTATATAATTTTGAGTATCATATATATATATAGATTAAAGAAGAAGCAAGTTATAATATATTTCTAAGTTGATGATAATTGATGATAAGAAAGAGGCGCAATCGTCTTTCCATGCTCCGTGCTCCGTGCCCTCTCTCCGTGTGGGTGTGGCTCTCACCGGAACCCAGTTGGACCAGTTGATCCGATTTGTTCTGGTGCTCCAATGATTTAGTCGAGATTTCAAATTTTGTCTTGTGGCTGGTGTGGTTCTTTATCGACGCGTCGACTGCTGGAATAAACACTCATCTCTGATGGCTAATGATGGCCTATTGTGACCACCACAGTGAAAGAAAACAGCGACATATAAATGTAACGGTTATGTATAGGTTATAGCAACTAATGGAGTTCCACAACAGATATACAAATATATACACACAACGTTCGGCGTCCAGAAATCACAATTATATATATATATATCCTTACACTAGATATACATATACATATACCTATTTATCCTATTTGTTGATCCTGTTTATTTTCAAATCATTCATTTAGATAACAAAGACACACATAACATGTTATTCAGAACACAAACTATCAGATCAAATTCGAGTCGAGTTTTAAACTTAAACAAAAATAAATTATTCGGACTATCTCAATCTTCTAATGGTACAAAAAGATCGATATATACTGTGATATCTAACAATTCTGGAATTATAAATAATTATAATAATACAGACTCTAATGTCAAACGTTGTAAAATTAATAATAAAATGTTTAACAATTATAATCAAATAAGATTTAATGCAATTACATCAAATACAGATGGCTCAATAATTCCTGATGATGTTTCTAAATTAACAGATGAAGAATATCACAAATATTCAGATATAACTTTTGAACAAATTTTAGAAGAATTAGATGCATTTTTTGAAGAAAATAAGATAATGGAAGCAGAAATTGATGAAGAAGCTGGTGTAATGGAAATTAATTGTTCTGAAGGTACTTATATTATTAACAAACAACCACCAACAAAGCAAATTTGGTTAAGTTCTCCAATCAGTGGTCCAAAAAGATTTGATTATCATGATAAATCATGGACTTGTCTTAGAAATGGTGAAAAGTTATCAGATTTATTACAAAATGAAATGTCACAGATGTATGGAGATTTTAAGTGGTCGGAGCCATTCTAATTTAAATTTACTCATTTTGTATTTATATATATATATATATATGCAATTTTTCTGTATAAAGATAAAAATAATAATAAAACTATTTTTTTTTAAATGATATAATCATAATAAAAAAAATTTGATGCAAAAAAGATTGAGCTTTAAGAAACATGATTTTTCTTAATGTAATTGTATAATAAAACTCTACTTTTATTTAGTTCAGATAAAGTGAATTTCCTTTCTTCACTTGCCCAATTATGTGCTTGGACCAAAATTAATAAAAAGAAACCTTCAATAATCATAGTTGGAGTATTAGCTACTAATTGTGCAGTTTCTGACCATAATAAAGAACTTGCAAAGATAACCAAACCAATAACAATAACAAAAGAAACAACAACAGACCATTTATTAGAACAAATACTATTAATAAAAATTGAAATTTTATTACCCCAAGTTTTTTCAATTTTTGGACTTTCTAAATCAACAGGTATACCAGCAGTATCTAATAATTCTTGAGAATCTGATAATAAATCTAAAAATTTGTTTTGTTCATAATTTGTAATTGAAAAGAAAACTTCACGTAAAACAAATCCATCAATAAAACCAACTAAACCAGTATAAGAACCAATAACTAACCACCAATTAGCACTCCAATGCATTAAATTACCAATACCTAACCAAGCAGAAAAAACACAAATTGATATGACTAAACCTAAACCATTACCAACAACATGTGCATAAAAACTAATACATCTTTGAATCATATCTCTTGGACATCTTTTAACAACTACCATTTCATTTTCAATAGAATCATTTTCATTTACTTCTCTTAATAAAAATTCTAAATCAGAATCAATATTATTAAAAGTTTCTGTTTGAATTAAAATAGAATCATTAGCTCTATTTCTGACATTTTCTAAAAACACAGTTGTAATCAATAATTCAATAGCAGTTGCAGTATTAATATACATTTGCCAACTATTTGAAAAACTTGTCAAAATTGGAGCATCTGGTGTACCTTCATTAACTTTTATTTTACCACATCCAATCCAAATAAAAATACCTGCCCAATAAATAAAAACAGCTGGTAGACTACCTAAGATATTACTAACAATATATGAAATTTTGTCATATAAATTTTTATTTCTAAAATCAATCAATTTCTTTGAATTTTCATCATTTGCTTGTCTATCATTTTCATATTTAAGAAATGATTCTAAATCAATACTAGTTGATCTATTTTCAACTAATTTTTCTAATAATCTTTTATGAGTTAAAGATCTACTTTTTAATCTGCCATATAAAATGAGAAGTTTTTCATCATTATCCATTTGTTGTCTCATTAAAAAAGTATTCCATACATAAGTTTGAATTGATTGACCATCTTGCATTACAATTTGCCATGTATCAGTACCATGAGAAATACAACCCCATACAATCCAAGCAATTAATAAACCTAAAACAATAAATAAAACATAAATTGAACCTGCAATATCAACTGCAGCACCAATAAATGTATCTAAAGGTGAAGAAATATAATATTCTTCATCTTCTAATTCTTCAACATTTTTAATATCTTCTTTTTGTCTTTCAAATTTAGATGAAATATAAAGTCCAATTTTTTTGATAAATAAAAATCTACTTTCTCTCTCTGTTTCATTGTTCTTTTCATTTACATCAATAGTTCCAGTAACTACACCGTAATCATTTTCGTTTTCTTCAGATAATAAGCTTCTATTTTGTTCATTGTTGTCTTCAGAGTATCTTACTGCAATAGCACATCTTAATCTTATATCATTTTTACGTGGCGGTAGGAGAATATTTCTAACTTTCCTAAATGCCTGCATACTTAACTAATTAATTATTTGATAATTTGATTATTGGTTTATTTATTCTACTATTTATAGTGTGGGGTTATGTGAAACGGAAAGGGTTGTTATTGTGAAAACAAAAGTGAGAAATAGAAACCTCGACCTTTTTCTTGTTACAATCAAAAAACTTATATTGTGCTGTTCAATATTCAACCTTGATTGGTTCTTCATCAGCAGACTCTTCAAAGTTTAAATTAAATTAAATTAAATTCAATTTGTTGATGATAGATCTAGTAGTTTCCTGCACAGAAAACATCGCCAAATCCCCGAATAACAAACAACATGTTTTCTCTCCAACATTGTTTATTTATTATCAACAAGAAGCATCGACGCGTCGCTGATTTTTTGCATTTTGCTTTTCTTAATTCCTAATATTTTTTTATTTTTATTTTTTTTATTTTTCAATTTTTATTTTTCAATTTTTATTTTTCAATTTTTATTTTTAATTTTTATTTTTTTATTTTTTTATTTTTTTATTTTTTTATTTTTTTATTTTTTTATTTTTTTATTTTTTTATTTTTTTATTTTTTTATTTTTTTATTTTTTTATTTTTTTATTTTTTTATTTTTTTATTTTTTTATTTTTTTATTTTTTTTATTTTTTTATTTTTTGAAAATTTTTTTTTCGGCATAGCCACGAAACGAATAGTGAAAGAGAGACAGAACCTTTCAGTCTGCTTTTGGCCAAACAGCATCTACTAGTTTGAATTGATTGATGACGAATACGTAGATTGGGTGTTTCTTTAATTACTTTACTTACATTTTTAGAATTCTATTTTTTTTGGTTTGGTTGTTCTTATAAAACTTTCTTGATTTTTTTCTGTAAAACCAAAATCTAAATACAATGTCTGTTTCCGCATCAAAGGCAAAGAGAGAAGCAAAGAAGGCTGCTAAGTTAGCTGAAGGTAAAACTGTTAAGAAGAAGTTAACAAAGAAGGAAAAGGAAAAGCTTGAAAATCAAGATGAAGGTGATACTGCTGCTGAAGCAATTGAAAAATTAAAACTTCAACAAGATAAAGATGGTTTATCCGATAGAGTTACAACTGGTGTTTTAGATTCTTTAATTACATCTAGAGATATTAAAATGTCTTCAGTTTCTCTTCTTTTCCATGGTAAAGTTTTAATTCAAGATTCTACTATAGAATTGAATTATGGTAGAAGATATGGTTTATTAGGTGAAAATGGTTGTGGTAAATCTACATTTTTAAGAGCTTTAGCTGCAAGAGAATATCCAATTCCTGAAAATCTTGATGTTTATCTTTTAAATGAACCAGCTGAACCAACTGAATATTCTGCTTTAGAATATGTTGTTAGAGAAGCAGAAGCAACTTTAGCTCATTTAGAAAAAGAAGTTGAAGATATTATTGTTGAAGATGGTCCAGAATCCCTTTTATTAGATGCATTATATGAAAGAATTGATGAAATGGATCCTTCAACTTTTGAAGCAAGAGCTGCTATTATCCTTACTGGTTTAGGTTTCAATTCTGTTACAATTAAGAAGAAGACTAAGGATATGTCTGGTGGTTGGAGAATGAGAGTTGCATTAGCAAAAGCTTTGTTCGTTAAACCAACTTTATTATTATTAGATGATCCAACTGCTCATTTAGATTTAGAAGCTTGTGTTTGGTTAGAAGAATATTTAAAGAATTTTGATAGAATTTTAATTTTAGTTTCTCATTCTCAAGATTTCTTAAATGGTGTTTGTTCTAATATGATTGATATGAGAATGAAACAATTATTGATGTATGGTGGTAATTATGATGCATATGCAAAGACTAGAGAAGAACAAGAAACTAATCAAATGAAACAATATCAAAAGCAACAAGAAGAAATTGTTCATATTAAGAAATTTATTGCTTCTGCTGGTACTTATGCTAATTTAGTTAAACAAGCTAAATCTAGACAAAAGATTTTAGATAAGATGGAAGCTGATGGTTTAATTCAGCCTGTTGTTCCAGATAGAGTTTTCAATTTTAGTTTCTCAGAAGTTGAACGTTTACCTCCTCCAGTTTTAGCTTTTGATGATATTTCATTTGCTTATGATGGTAATCCGGAACATAACTTATATGATAACTTATCATTTGGTGTTGATATGGATTCTCGTATTGCTTTAGTTGGTCCAAATGGTGTGGGTAAATCTACTTTATTAAAAATTATGACTGGTGAATTACAAGCTCAAAAGGGTAGAGTTTCTCGTCATACTCATATTAAATTAGGTGTTTATTCCCAACATTCTGCTGATCAATTAGATTTAACTAAATCTCCATTAGAATTCGTTAGAGATAAATATTCTCATATTTCTCAAGATTATCAATATTGGAGAGGTCAATTAGGTCGTTTTGGTTTAACTGGTGAAGGTCAAACTTCTCAAATGGCAACTTTATCTGAAGGTCAACGTTCAAGAGTTGTTTTTGCTCTTTTAGCTTTAGAAAAACCAAATATTTTATTATTGGATGAACCTACTAACGGTTTAGATATCCCAACTATCGATTCTTTAGCTGTAGCAATTAACCAATTCAATGGTGGTGTTGTTGTTGTTTCACATGATTTCAGATTATTAGATAAGATCGCTAAAGATATTTTCGTTGTTGAAAATAAGACTGCAACTAGATGGAATTCTTCAATCGCTGACTATAAGAAGAAATTGGCAAAGAATGTTGTTTTGTAATAATGGTATTATTCTGAAAACATTTATTATTCATATCCTTATATTTTAACTCTGACTCTTTACATATATTATTAAATCTATATATTCTTAAAATAGTTTAAAAAAAATTAAAAATTTCAAAAGTATTTATTTAAAAAAAAAAAGAAAATCCAATCTATTTCATATAGTTTTAAATTTCTTTTTAGTTGGTTCTATAATTTGTAATCCTGATTTTATCAACAATTTCTTTACATCTTCAATATTATTAATACCATTGTCCAATTTAACAGCATTTGCAAATACAACAGCTTGTGCCCAACCTGATCTTATCCCCCAGAAATCTTTAAAAAATCGCTTAACGAATGGATAAACTTTAATATCCACAGCTTTATTGGATAATGATTTTTTTAAATTAGTTTTTGGTATCCCAAGTTTTTCTACTTCATTTTCCTTTAATTGATCAACCCATTTATTAAAATCTGATTTATATTTATTCTTCAAAACTTTCCAAACATGAGTATCTACTGGTACTAAATCAAATCTATTACATCCCATTAAAGCAACACAATCTGCAACTTTTGGTCCAACACCGTCAAATTGTCTTAAAAATGTAACACATTGATCATCTGATTCCCATTTACTTTCATCCTTATAAAGTTGCTCCCAATTTTCTTTATTTTCAATCATTTTTTTAACTGTATTCATAATATATTTAGCTCTATATCCAAATCCTAAATCACGTAATTCAGATTCTAATTTATTTAATTTTATAGTAGTTAATTTTTCATTATTCTTTAATTTAAAAAATTCTCTAGGTTTTGGAAATGTATAATATGGTACACCGTTAAATTCACCAATAAAATTACCGTATTTTAAACATAATGTTTCACAAAGTTGTGAAATTCTTTTTATATTATTATTAGATGAAATAATAAATGAAACAAGAGTTTCCCAAGGATCTTGTTTTAAAATTCGTACACCTTTTGGAAGGGTTTCATCAAATATAATGTTATCTGGTGTAGCTCTTCCACTGTCCGGTGGTGTTTCAAGTTGTTCTATTTCTTTTTTTAGTTCCAATGATGATATTTCAATATTAACAAAATTATTATCAACTTTAGACCATTGTTTGTGTAGTTCAATCATAGAAACATTTAAGTTCAAATATGATTTTATAAATTCAGATACTTCAATCGCTTCTTTAATGTTTTCATGTTTTATACTTGAATATTCAATTATTTTATCATTATTATTACTATCACCATCATCATCAGATTCACGTAAAAGAATAATTTGATTATTAAGTGCGCAAGACCATATACCATTAATATTTCTCCATCTAAATGCCTGTCCACTTCTCAAAACTGTAGGTAAGGATAATTCTGATTGTGGTAATGCTAGTTTTTGCCAATTCATGTTATGTTGTAAGATGATAGGTTTTTTGATAGAAAAAGAAAACGGTGATAACAATTGGAAAGTTCGTGTCTCTCTCAATCTTTTTCAAGTATCTCGCGTTGTAAAGTCTATTTCTACTGGGTTCTTGGTTGTATTTCTATATATTCTTGTTGAATTTTTATACACAATATAAAATCAAAAAAATCTATATATAATGTCTATTAATAAATATGGAACTTTTAGCATTTATTTTTTTTCCTCTTCAGCAGTTCTACGATTGACCAACAGTTTAATCTTAACTAAATTACATATTGTTTCACTAACTGGTGCAGACATACCTTCTTCAAATGCTTTTTTAATAATATGACCATTAATATAATCAATTTCAGTATCACGTAAGTTTAAAACATCTTGTCTCATACTTGTTGAATTTTTACCGTTGATTGAGAATCCCACATGTTTAACAAATCCAATCTGCTTTTCAGTGTTTAATAACTTTTTAGCTAATTCTGAAGTTTGTAAAATTGGATATGCCTTTCTTAAAACAGCTAAACTTTCACTAACAATAGATGTGTATAATTCATCAACTTCTTTAGAATTGTTAAGTTTGTAATTAATAGTATCAATTATTGATGTAGTACAGTTCATGCAACAGTTAACTAAAAACTTTTGAATTTGATACACTAATAATTCATCATATGAATATTTTTTAACATTAAGGTCACTTTCAATCAGTTGTTTGATTATTTCATCTTTTTCAATAATTTTATTATCAGTGATATGTTTTAAATCTCTCGGAATTTCACAAATCTTGAGATCTCCAAATCCAGCATGATTGTAATTATATGTATTTGCATCTTCTGGTGCTTGCCAAATACCATGAGAAATTACACCTTGATAAATTGTTGGTCTATCTTCATTTTTTTTCCATAAAGTAGAATAAAGCTCGTCGACAACACCCATACCATTTTGAATAAGTAAGATTCTTGTCTTATTGTTGATCTTATCTAATATAGGTGTTAAAGATTTAATGGTATCAAATGTCTTCACGCAAATTAGCAAGAAATCAATATTGGAATCTGGAATTTGATCAACAGTAAAAGCGTTATTAATCTTATAATGCATAATTTTTTCATTATCATAGAGTCTTTTGATTGTAAAACAATTGTTCGACTTTGCAAGATTGGTTAGTTTATTGGCATTTCTAACGATGAAATTCACTTTCAAAGATTTAGTCAGCGAAGACGATACTAATGTACCTATAGCACCAGCACCAATAACATATACAGACATTTTATTTGCAGTCGTTTAAAAGGCTCTTAAATAAAAAACATAAACCCTTTTGGCAATGGATTGAAGGGAAATGGAGAGAGTGCATAACTCATAATGCCTTGAATTCTTTAACTTCCATGTGCACACTGCACACAATATCCAATCAACAATAAAATACAAAAATTCTGAAAATTGAAAATTCCAACCTCCAGATCTCGCTTAAATTTCCCCTTTAGGCTTCAAAAGATAAAATTCAACAGTCATTCAACATTTTATATTATATTTCAGATTCTAAAAACTTATATAATTTATAATTCAAAAGTTATAAACTGTTGTAAAAAAAAATTGAGATATTTTGTATAAGAAATTATTGAATAAAAGGAGGATACCGCATCAACAACAGTTATAACCTCATATGATGTAACTTACAGATTCAATCAAAAAGAATTGATCACCAGCTCTGGATTAGGTAATTCATTTAGTATTACTTTATAAATATGCGTAAAATTCTTTTTGATACATTTAACTATTAGATATTGTTTTACTTCACTCTTATAATTTAGATCAAATTATTACCGGAAAGTTGGTAAATGCCTGTCAATGTTTAATATGCTATGATACACCTCATATATAATATTAATTTCGAAATGGTTTGAAAATGATTGGTATCAAGTGTTCTTTTTGCTAATTATTTGAAGAAATTCATATTGTAGTTACGCAATTTCAAATGATAAATATATGAACTAAAATTTATTATAATACCACTACGATGTTATCCTTTATCACTCAATTTTAAGTTTAAAAAAATATTTTTGGATGGTACGATGCAATGTTTCCAAAACTGCTATCATTAAATTGTCTTGTCTGGCCACATTAAAACTTGGTAATGATAGATTCAAAAAATGGATGGATAGCTCGATGAGTATTGAAAACAATTTAAAATCGCTAGGTACTATCAATGAGAGTTATATAAGGATGATATAAATCCCTTACTAAAAATAATCAGAACTTACCAATGTTCCAGCAGAATTCAAATGATTATATCTTTGAAAAAACAAAAAATTATCAGTATTATTCAGAAATACATAAAAAATATTTTTTATTACTACTGTATATTTATGAATAACACACATATTCATAATAATGAAATATCTTTTATGAATTTCTGAATAATACTGATAATTTTTAGTTTCTTCACTCAGATATTCATTTGAATTCCCAATTGTAATATCATGTTGGTACATTGGTAAATTGGGTTTTTGAATAAAAACATCAATTCCAAAGTGATGGTAATTCATTTGTTTTAATGGTAATAAAGGAACTATATCATCCTTATGAGTAACTCTCAACATTATTGGACCATTGATAATACTTAGCGATTTTAAATTTTGTTCGGTTTTCATTGAACTATCCATCCATTTTTTAAATCTAACATTACCGATTTTTGGACTACCAAATGTAGCAACTATTGGTTTATACCCTAAAATTACCAACTCAATTCTTAATAATGGAACAATAGCGCCTCCTAATGAATGTCCTGTTAAAATAATTTTATAATTGGGATATTCTTTAATTAATTGTAATAATTTGGGAAACATTGCATCATAAATTTCTTTCGAACCATCATGAAAACCTTTATGAATAAAACATCTTTTACAGTTTCCATAAACCTTAAAATATTTTTGGTAAAATTTCAAATTGTGTGAAAGGGGATGGTAAGGTATAGATATCATAGTAAAGTCCATTTTCCATTCATCATTTGAAGTTGTACCTTTTACTCCAATATGAATTTCTTTATTTGAATAATCAGTAAAAATAACACTTGATACTAATCCTCTATAAACCATTTCGACATTAATGTTATAAGGTGTATCATAGCATAATGAACATTGACAGGCATTTATCAATCTCCCTGTAGTAATCTGATCCAACTTTGTTGCATATGCAAGTGCAGCAAAGCGAATATAACGATTTAGTGTATCAAAAAGATTCTTACTTATTTGTGGAGTAAGAACACCAAAAGAATCACCCAAACCAGAACTAGTGATTAATTCTTTTTGATTTAGATTGTAAATTTCATAGTTATCATTATCATCAGTTAAAAAATCATAAGAAGGATCATCCCATGGATCCAGGCCGTAAGAATTTGTTGTTGTATTTGTTGTGGATAATGTTGCTGTTGCTGTTGTTGCTGTTGTTGCTGTTGCTGTTGCTGTTGCTGTTGCTGTTGCTGTTAATGTTGAGAGATAGGTTGACTTTGTTTTATTTAAATAAGGTAAAGTTAATTAATGTGAAAGGGGAAGCAACAGAGTGGAAATAATAAGTAAAACTTTAATAAAAGTTGTAGCTGTAATAATAAACTTCATTTTCAAAACTTGAGTTTGGGGGGATCGATTAGAATTTATAGACTTTGTAAGAAAAAGTGGTGTGTGGAAACTATGAGATTTCTTGTAAAACAGGGCAACTTAAAATTACTAGAATAGGAAGGTGGTGTTGAGTTTGAAATGTTACGAGGGAACCAGAGGGGATTTTATAGACAATGGGAATGACTGGAAACATGTGCTGTTTGAGCACAGCGGCTGCTGGAAATACATGTGTTTGCTGCTTTATGAACAAGTCTTCATTAAGTAATTGAACCAGAACAGAAAAAAAGGTCAAATTGCACCCAAAACTTGAACCAGAACAGGATTTAAAATTAAAAAATAGAAACAGGAAATTAAATTAAACATTATAACATACAAGTTGACTTTATAATAAGTAGGAGGATATTTATTTGTATAAGTTTGATGGAAGCAAAAGGTGAAGAGTATGTAATTGATATTAATTGTAAAAAAGAATTACCCAATGGGGAAATTTAGTAGATGTTCTGTCACAAGATTAGTTTTACAATTTGATTTATGAGAATAAGTGGGAGTAAAAAGCGGGGTCAATGATATTAAAAAGACTAAGATAATAAAGAATAAAGAATGAAGAATAACAACTTTTCACTTTTTACTATGTATATGTTTTAACAAGAACTTTTTAACTTTTGCTTTTATAGGGTTTGTAGAGTGTTCGAGAAAAGAATGTTGAGACCAGAGCCTAAATCAAGCCAAACAAGGTTAAAAGAAAATTAACTATATAGTCGAAACATGACGATTACATAAGTAAGATATATTTTATATAACAGCCAGCACATTTAAAAGAACCAGTAAGGCGATTTGAATTGTCAGCTTATTAAACCACTTGCCAGCTTGTTTTGTTGGCACACCCGCCAATTAGGCCGGGTGCCTCCCTAGTTCCTGAAACACATGTTTATTCTTTTCATAAGACGGCTTTCTCTTTTGGACACCAGCTTGTTCACATCCCAATACAGCTTGTTCTTTCAGATACCAGCTTGTTCTTTCAGATACCAGCTTGTTCTTTCAGACACCAGGTTCACTCACCTCACAAGGCTCAGCTTTTGTGCTCAGCTTTCGTGCTCAGCGGTTTTGTTAACTTCTTCTTCTTTGCCTTATCTTTTTTGCAACAATTTCTGTGTATTGAGATATATATAAACAGTTGGCTTCAGCAAAAAAATGTCAAATTGTTTATCAAATAGTTATAATATAGAGTTTAATGGGGAAATGTCTAGAGAATCGCTCGATGCATATAGACAAGAGCGCCAGGAAGCTGTTTTCAACGAATTTTTGAAAATTCAAAATGCTTCAAACGCTGCTAGTGTTAGAGATCAAACTGTTCTACACGAGGTAGATAAACGATTTGACATTTTTTTGCTGAAGCCAACTGTTTATATATATCTCAATACACAGAAATTGTTGCAAAAAAGATAAGGCAAAGAAGAAGAAGTTAACAAAACCGCTGAGCACGAAAGCTGAGCACGAAAGCTGAGCACGAAAGCTGAGCACGAAAGCTGAGCACAAAAACTGAGCCTTGTGAGGTGAGTGAAGCTGGTGTCCGAAAGAACAAGCTAGCCTGTAAATTCAGTAAGCTGTCTTGAAAGCCGCCTTACAAAGAGAATATACATGCGCTGGATGTTATATAAACTATATCTTACTTCTGTAATCGTCATATTTTGACTTTATATAGACTAAAACTTTCCTGTTGCACATTTCACCTCCTACATCATACGTTCGGCGTTTTATGTTGACATACCTAATTCCACGTAATCAAATAAGCTAGAAATGCGGCTACTACTTCACTTGCTACAGGTCATTCCAGATTTTTAGCATTTTACAAATACATGACAAATTAAAAAAAAATTACCAAATCAAAAAATTAAGGTCAAGGTATAACTTCAAGTTTTAATTAAGAAATTTTAGTAAATCCTAAATCTTCAATCACTATTTACTGTAAACAGTATGAACGTTGTGCTTCATATTACAGACCTACAAATTTCACAAGAGAGATAATCATGACCTTCTTCAACCTTCTACCAAAGTTGTCTTTATTGTTAACTGTTAACTGTTAACTGTCAAGTCCGATGAAATCGATAAAGACAAACGATTAGAAAAGGAAACCCGAGCCCTGTGAACTAGAAGCAGGCGGGAAATTGGAAATGGGGAATGTGAAACAGCCTCACCATTCGGTGCTAGAATTTTCTAATTGGTCATTATGTCCCGTTACTTCTAGCTTCTAGCTTAATTGTTAATTGTAAAGGCGACATAATAAGAGCCGCACTCCGCACTTTTCTGCGTCTATCGACGTACTGGATGGCCGGAGGCGGGTTAGGACAAGTGGGGCTGTGCATGCTAATCTGTCTCTTTTGGGAACTACTAGCAGAACCTTTCCGCGGTATCCCCTATCTTCCATTTTGCATTTTGCAATAATTTTGCAATGCCCAATGCTCATTGCCCACTTGACACATTATCGATTATCGTCTTCTGCCTTCTTCCACCTTCCTGTTTCAGACACAGACCCTTCTCGTTATCTTTAATCTTTAATCTTCTTTTATCTTCTATCTGGTTTCTTGTTTCTTAAGACTTCTTGCTTATACACTCCTTGAAAAATTATACAATTTTGAATTTTGAATGTCATTATGTAAAAATATTTAGGTACACCCTTATCTTATCGATAATATGTACTAGATAATAGTTAATAGTATACTCTCTGCATTTGATTCCTTTAATTCAGATCATTGATACGATACTCCTTTTTTAAAAAAAAAATTGTTGATCTTTATAACCTCTTCTACTTCCTGTCTCCCGTCCCTCTTCTTTTCTTTTGTATTAAGTTTAATAATAACTTCGACCTGATTTCAAATATTTTTGTCCTTCTTTCTCTCCGTCTCTGCATATTTATTTAAAACAATATTGAAAAAGGATTATGTCTTCATCTTCAAAAATAGATCAAGTTGGTTCTCATGAAACAATCATCTCTATAGATGATATGAGAATTACATCTGTCTTATCTGGACAACATGAGAAAATTTTAATTGATCATGCAGTTGATAATGATGAAGCTGTTATTTTAGCTTTAGGTTATAAACAAGAATTTAAAAGAGAATTCTCTCTTTTTACAACATTTGGTGTTTCTTTCTCAGTTTTAGGTTTATTACCTTCTATTGCATCAACTTTATGGTATTCATTAGCTTATTCAGGTAATGCAGGTCTTACTTGGGGTTATATGATTGGTATGGTTGGTGTTATGGGTGTTGCTTGTTCAATGGCTGAAATATCTTCTGCTTTCCCAACTTCTGGTGGTCTATATTATGCAACTGCAATGTTAGCTCCTCCAAAATATAAAACTTTTCTTTCTTGGGTTGTTGGTTGGTCTAATTATTTTGTTCAAGTTACTGGTGCACCTTCTGTTGCTTATGGTGGTGCATCGATGATTTTAGCTTGTAAACAAATTATGGATTCAAATTATGTATGGCAAGATTGGCATTGTTATCTTATGACAGTTTGTTTAACTTTCTTTGCTGCAATAATCGCTTCTTTACCAACAAAATGGATTGCTTGGATTAATACAGGTTCAACAATTTTAAATTTAACCTTTCTTTTTATTTCTTGGATTATAATTTTAGCTGGTAATAATAGAACTGATCAAGGATTATCAAAATTTAATTCAAATAATGTTGCATGGGCAATTGATAATTTAACTGAATGGCCTGATGGAATTTCTATTTTAATGTCTTTTATGGCTGTTATTTGGACAATGTCTGGTTTTGATTCACCTTTCCATTTAGCTGAAGAATGTTCAAATGCTCAAATTGCAACCCCAAGAGCTATTGTATTAACAGCAAGTGTTGGTGGTATCTTAGGTTTTGTGTTTCAATTAGCAATGGCATATACAATTGTTGATGTTGAAGATGCAGTTAATGCTGATTTAGGACAACCATATATTTCATATTTAGCTCAAATCTTAGATACTCCTTCAGTTCTTTGTTTAGCATCATTTGCCATTATTTTAGCATTCTCAATGACATTTTCTTGTATGATTGCTGCTTCTAGAGTTTTATTCTCTTATTCTCGTGATAATTGTTTCCCATTATCTAAATATTGGGTACAAGTTAATAAACATACTTTAACTCCTGTCAATGCTGTTTGGCTGAATTGGTTTATTGGTTGTCTTTTATGTTTGTTAATGTTTGGTGGTGTTGCAATTGATGCTATCTTCTCTGTTGGTGCTATTGGTTCATTTATTTCTTTCACTATCCCAACATTATTAAGAATCACATATGCACGTTCTTTCTTCAAGCCTGGTCCTTGGAATCTTGGAAATATACATACCTTTCGGGTGGCTTAGCTACAGCTTTCACAACTTTAATGATTCCAATTTTATGTTTCCCGCAATATAGAGGTGCAGATAATACCCCAGATCTTATGAACTGGACTGTTTTGGTCTACTGGGGTTCTATGTTTCTTGCTTGCGCATGGTATTTCATTTACGCTCACAAAATCTATCATGGTCCAAAAAGTAATTTGGATAAAGAATCTATTATCACGGATGAAAACGAAGAAAAGCAAGTTATTGAAGCTCTTGTCAGTAAAGGTGGTAAAATCCAATATGGTGCAAGTGAAGTTTCTGAAGAAAAGGTTTGATAACATCTTCAATCTTTTGCATTTTTTTTTCTTTATATATATTTTTTTACCATATTATAAAAACAATACGTTTTACCGCTTTTTATTCCATTTCTTTGTTTATACTAGTATCTCTCTAATATATTCATATATATTTATGACATCTTAATAATCATTATTTGTATTCTATTATTTTTGGCAAATTTTTTACAGCCATATATTTATTAGGAAAAGTTACAATTATAAAATACAACAAAATAAGATTTAATTTAACATAAATTATATATTAAATCCTAAATCGATATCAATAGTCTTAATCAAAGCATCAATACCTTCCTTCCTAAAAATACTGTTTTTCAACTTAATTTTTTCTTCATTTTCATCGATTTCTTTTTCTTCTGTCTTTGGAGCATCATCTACGACATCAACAGACTTATAGAAAACCTTAGGATTTGTTCTCAATCTACTAAACGGATCGCTAAAGTCATTATTTTGTAATTGTTTACGTTTGGTTTCCACGAGTTTCTTTTCGGCCTTTCTAATAAATTCATGATTTGATTTTTGATTTCTAATATTAATCTGTTCTAACTTTGATGTATTTTTATGTGCTTGAAAAAATTCACTTAATTCATCAATTTGCTTTTGAAGTGACTTTATTAATTTTTCATCACCTTGTTCTATAGCAACTTGAAGTTCTTCTCTTAATCTACCTAATTTTTTCACTCTTGCAGCAGTGTTCATGCTATAAACTGAAAGTTCTTCCTTTCTTGCAACCATCTTGTTAATATCATCGTCAGTTAACTTTCTAGATGCCATACTAGTTAATTCATTCAATTTCTCATTGACGTCATGAACAGTTGGCAATCTTTGATCATCGGATTTTTCTAACACATTCTTATATCTTTGAAATTCTTCTTCTGTAAATGGATCATTTGATAAACATAGAATATTAATAATCTGTTTAGAATCACCTTGTGATGCTTTCAAATATGTATTACATGGTTTTCCAGCTAATGTATATGGGCGACCTCCTCGTTTGACTTCTTCAATAAGTGCCATTCTATATTGTCCTCGTTCACCCACACTAACTCTAATATAAGTACCTGGTATACATCTATCAAATTCAGAACGATATAAAAACTTTTCAAGAAGCTTTCTTGCAGATCTAATCTTTTCAAGATCACGTAATGTAGCATCTTGATATAATGATTGATCAAAACCTGATCTTGATTTTGTGGCTTTCTTTGTACTTTCATATTCATCAGAATAATAACCATCTTCGTCATCTTCATCATCTTCGCCCAATCCTGCTAATTCTCTAAGATCATCATCATCCTCTTCTTCATCTTCTTCATGTTCATCTTCATCATAATCATATTCTCCTCCCCTTCTTCTTTTGTCATCTCTGTTTGTTTTTCTTTCTCTCTGTCTTTTCAATTCTGAGAGCTTACTAGTTCTAAGTTTTTTACTTGAAGAGCCTTTCTGAATAGATTTGGATTCAGCTTTACTTTGTTTTGCTCTTAATGCCAAAAAACGTCTTTCTCTGAACTTATCCTTTTCTTGTATACGTTCATAAAGAATAGATTCTCTTGTAACTTCATCCATGTTGGACAATGCAGCCTTATCTGCCTCATCTTTATATTTTCCTTCGAGTGGGTATGGATCATCATCTGGATTTAATTCTTCTATATCCTCATCATCTACATCTTCATCATTATCTGATTCTTCATCGTCATCAATGGTTCTTTTAAGACCACGTCTTCCAGAGGCTGCCTTAGGTTCATAGTCACTCTCTTCATCCGAGCCCATACCTGCTAATTCCAAAAGATCATCGTCACTATCACTCATTCTGTTAATTATAATGTTGTTCTGCCTATATTTATTTTTATGTTCGTGTTTATGTTGCTCTTGATGTTAGGAGTTCTCTCCCTTTGCCCTTGCTTTCCATCTTTCATTCTTACATTCCCATTTCAATCATGACTATGACAAAGGCAGATTCCGTTCCAATAAGCAAAAATCAAGAATCAAGAATCAAGAATCAAAAATCCGCGCTCACTCATATTTTCACTTTTCACTTTTCACTTTTCACTTTTCACTTTTCACTTTTGATACACAAAAAAACAAAAACCACAAATGCATTAGCTTCCAAATCAGGCAATTGACTTCCCGTCTCGCACATGTCTGCATTTCAAGATTCAAAATGATTTTGATAATTGATAATTGCTTACCATGTGCCAAAGTGTCAACATCTGCCCTCTCTAATTTTTCATTAGAAAAGGCCATCAACATTCTTCACCGAACGAACAACCACAGTCATATTTAAAATCTGACTTCCTACATTCTGTTTGCAGAATTAACTAGGGTGGATGCTAAATAGAGAAGGAAAAAAAAAGGATAAAGATTAAACGAAAGAATTCTATAATAATTTTAATAAATAAACATAATGCTATCATCAAATTCGAGCAATAAAAAAGGCTCAACTATACCTGGTGATCCTTTAATCTCTACTGCTAAAAGATCACCTTCTATATTAGTTACTGATGTAAGAAAAAATCAGATAAAGGCACCGTTTGCTGGTCATAAACTGGAGCAATTGAAAAAGAAGAGAGAAAAATCAAATGAGAGAGTCACAAATCTGGTGCAAAGTATGAGAAGATCATCATCAAATTCAAAATATTCTAATATTTCTGTCTCTAATTTAACTTCAAATATTAGTGATATTCCTTCTTCAAGACAAAGAGAAGCTCCTAGATTCATTGCAACAGATTCTTTTGGTACGAAAACATATCAAAAAGTCCCTCAATATGTTAAGAATTTACCAAGTAGAACATCCAAAGTTACACAAAAATTAGTTTTGATACCCGAAAATGAACAGAAAACTTCACATGATTCGTTGGATAAATCTACAACAGATAATATATTTCAAGAAGTGTATAATCGAACTAAAGCTGAAAAGATGACCAAAGAACAACGAGAGCAAGAATATCCTCGTGTTACTGCTTATTTAATTGCAGAAGGTTTTAATCTTAAATTGGCATCAAAATTTCTTGCTAAGTATCATATGGTCTTACCAAGATTATATGATGAAGTTCTATATATACCATACTCACTTCCTTTACTTCCTGGTGAAAATGGTTATAGAATTCAATCTAATACGTCATTAAAAATGCAAAGAGGTATTAAACTTATGGAAAACTTCATCAATAAATCAGAAGAAAGAGATCATCATTATGAATTTTATTCAGGTGCAGATAATGAGACTAATGGAACAGATATGCAGGATGGAACAGCAATTCCAAATTCTCCAAGTGCTAGTGATTTTAATCCATCTGAACCCCAATTCTTTGTCAGCTCAAGTCCAACTGAAAGTATTCTAGAAAATGAAATGATAGAAGAAGATAGATCAAACTCGTTTCAGCAACAAGAGAGATTGGAGAATAGTGATAGTGATGTTGATATTAACAACAAAATGTCTACTGATTCAAATAAGAATGAAATATCACAACAGTCTAATAACGATAACAACAAAGAAACTGCAAACAAAAATAATGATGATCAAAAGGAAGACAAGAAAAGGCGATATTCTGGAACGACAAAATCTAAGCATTCACATCTACCGGATTTAAGTAAACATGCAGAAATGTTCATTCTTGACTACGGTGTTGTTGTTTTCTGGAATTTCAGTGAAATTCACGAGAAAAATATTCTTGCAGATTTAGTTTTCGCAAAAATTGAACCTGGAGAATTTGGCGATGATGATGATGACGACGATGATGAGGATGATTATGATGGTGATGATTATGATGATGATGATTATCTTGCTGTTCCTGCAGTGAAACCTAGAAAAAATCGATCACAGAGTAGTTCAGAAAATGATGACGAGGTTGAAGATGAGGATGATGAGGACGGAAGTGAGGAAAATGATGCTACCATTGAAACAGAACTGTCATTAATTATTAAACCTGTTCCCGAACATGATATTGAGACGGAAGAATTTCATTTTGAATACAATAGAGATGTACCAACACCGCGTATATACAACGATATGATTACATTGAAATCCGGCGATCATCTGATTAAGCTAACAATGTCTCATGCAATTGCACAATCAACAAAATTATCCTTATTTGAGAGTAAAATGTCCAATATTTTGAACTCTATTTCTAAACTTCCAAGAGCATTGGCATTGACTGGTAGATTACAAAATTATACTACAAAGAGATTATTAACTAAAACAGGAAGATTGTTCCAATTACGAAGTGAGGTCAACTTATTATCCAATGTTTTAGATACCCCCGAATATTTCTGGTCTATTGAGCCTGGTTTAAATCCACTGTATACAGCTGTTCGAGATTACTTGGAGATTGAGCAACGAGTTGAAGTTATCAATGATCGTTGTAAGGTATTTTTGGATTTCTTTGATATATTATCAGACTCGCTAGCCGAAAGAAAGATGACAAAAATTACGAAAATGTTAATAGTTGCAATTGGTATCAGTGTTGTTGTTTCTATGGTTGAAATACTTGTTCGTTACGTAATTATTTCTGGGTTTACTAATAAATACTAATTAAATAGAGTAATTAGAGCAAATTAGATAACTATATATAAAATCATAAGAAATTGGACTAACATATTTATTTCTTTTGCTTACCGTCTGGGACAGTAAAGAAGATATATTTACCATCAGCATTAGAATCTAAAATGTAGTAACCCTTTCTTTCAAATTGAATAATGTCACCGACTTTCATCTTTTCAACATTAACGTCAGCAATAGCTGGGGTTTCAAATCTAGTTTCTGGAGTGAGGAAGTCTTCAAAATTATCACCTTCATCTAATTTATCCTTAGTGATTAAATGGTCAAAATCGACTAATTCAACATTAACAGTCTTTTCAGCTGCTAACCATGTAAGCTTTAATTTAGTTTTTCTGAAGTCACCATCTAAGTGTAATTTAGCATCAATAGAAACAACTTTACCATCAGCGTCCTTGTGAACCTTAGTACAAATGACATTACCCCAATCCATAAAAGTAACTTCTTCATTATCAGAAATTAAAGCAGCGTCAGCTTGTTCAATTAAAACCTTTTTGGAGTAGTAAACATCCTTTTCACCGACATCTGGGTTTTTCTTATGTTTAGCCTTCTTTTCAGAATGTAACTCTGGACCATCGACAATGCTTACGGTAACTAAGTCTTTGGAGTCTAAAGCAGTGTGTCTTGGAGCAATTGGATCAATGATTTTCTTGTTAACAGCCCAGATAAGAGACCAATCTAAGTTGATGATATTCTTAGATGGACCTTGGGAGATAATAAAGTTCTTTAAACCTTCAACAGTCATACCTCTTCTTCTAATACCTCTGACGGTTGGGAATCTTGGATCATCCCAGTTTTCAACGTAGTTCTTGTCAACAAACCATTGTAACTTTCTCTTAGATAATAAAGTTCTAATAAAGTTAACTCTAGCAAAATCCCAGATATGAACCTTTCTCAAACCTAATGCGCTCAACATCCATTCGTATTGAGCATTTCTATCTCTATATTCAATAGTTCTTAAAGCATGAGTAACACCTTCTAAAGCATCAACAATTGGAACACAGAAGTCATAAGTTGGGTACATCTTCCATTCACTACCAGTTCTATGATGTGGAGTTAAGTTACATCTGTAAATGACAGGATCTCTTAAAGTTTTGTTCAAAGCAGTGTAATCAATTTTAGCTCTAACACAGTTCTTTAAACCTTCTTCGGTACCATTCTTCATTTCTTCAGTGAAAATTCTCAAATTTTCTTCAACGGTTCTATCTCTTCTTTCAGACTTAATACCATCCATTCTTTCAGCTCTCATCTTTTCTAATGGAGTATCATCACAATAAGCCTTGCCTTCTTTAATCATTTTAACAGCTAAGTCATACATTTCTTGGAAATAATCAGAAGAGAAAGTCAATTTATCACCCTTGATACCTAATAATCTCAAATCTTCAATAATAGAATCTTGGAATTCTGTTTTTTCCTTAGATGGGTTAGTATCATCAAATCTAATAATTAACTTACCATGATATGCATTAGCAAAATATTGATTTAAAACAGCAGCCTTGGCA
Organism: Pichia californica; assembly: GCA_030574395.1. NCBI lineage: Eukaryota > Fungi > Ascomycota > Pichiomycetes > Pichiales > Pichiaceae > Pichia > Pichia californica. The sequence continues at coordinate 67,587 of JAJMEW010000174.1, forward strand.
TGTCCAATATGTAAATATCCAGAAGGTTCAGGTGGGAATCTGGTAACAACTTCACCATCTTTGGCATCAATAAGATCAATTTCAAAGTTAGCTTTATGAACTTCCTTTTTACCACCCTTAGCTAATTTCTTTAATTCAGCAAGAGAAGCGGATAATAAAGTTGGCATTTCACCAAATCTTTTGTCAGATTCTAAGAATTGGTACCATCTAGTAACATTGATATAGACGGAATTCTTAATAACAGATCCCATGACAGGGTTAGCTCTTAAAGCACCCCAAATGGCAATATCAGCAGCGGTAATCTTATAACCGACAATGAAAGATCTTAAGTTTAAATGAGATTCTAATTTTTCTAAATCAGCAGATAATTTTTTGAAATCTTTAACAAGTAATTTTTCATAAGCAAACTTAATCCATTCTTCAGATTCTTTTAAAGCTAAAATTGAATTTGAAAATTGAGATGCTAAGTAATTTAAAATTTCAGTAGAATCAGTAGCAATAGTTTCATCACCTTTTAAAAGTTGAGCGGACTTGGCGATCTCCTTAGAAATGACTTTGTCATCATAAAAATCTAACTTGATGTCACCATCGTTAGAGACGTTGACGAAAGCAGATGCAGTCAAAAGGGCATAATCGACAGCCGGTGCCTTACCAGCAATTTTCAAAGTATAACTCATGCTTTCTTTGGTTATTTGATAATAAAAATATATTATATTAAGAAAGTAAAGAAAAAAGGGTGAAGGGAGAAAAGGAGAACAATCTAGCTTTAAAATGAAGACAATTCATGTGAAATTTTTGAGTGACTTATTGGAGTGGTAAGTAAAAGTTAAAAAATGAAAAATTTAGAGCATTCTTAGCGGCAAATCCTGATAGCCGCTAAAAGTAAGGTTGAATTACGTAAACAAATTTACAACAAATTTTGTGTCGTGAAAAAAATTTAAAAATTTTGAAAATTGTAAGTAATTTTTCAAAAGTTTTTGCTAAAAATGAAATTTTCAAAATTTTTTTTATTTTCTTTTTTATTTTATTTGTTTATGTATTATTGATTCAAAATAACAATTAGAAAAAAAGGTAGTTTTGTGTTTTGTAATTTGTAACTTGTAACAATAACTTTACATTTTACAGGTGGTATAACATTTAATACCACAGGTCCTATTTGGAACATCTACATTCCATACGCTTATTATATCGATGAAGTAGATGTCTCAGTTCTTGAAGATGAAGGTATTATAACATCAGACAATAGCTTTAATCTCTTTTTAGGCGACTTAACTACCTTTGTTAAGGGTGATTTTGTCAGTGACTCGCAAGGTTTATCATGGAGTGGCACAACTGATCAAGAATATATTAAGGTTAACTTTTCTGGTGAAGTTGATACTTCATTACCTTCATTCTATGCCGAATTTTTACTTTCATATGATTATAATGATCCTGTTGAAAAGAGGGAATTTGTTCCATACCACAAAAAAGAATTAATAAAGAGAGAAGTTACATCCACCATCCTTTCTTTAACCGTCTCTAATCCTAGTTATAGCGGAAGTATTGTCTTAACTACTACTAACTCAGGTACAACATCTGGCACTACATCTGGTACAACATCCGTTACAACATCCGGTACCACATCCGGTACAACATCTGGCACTACATCCGGTACAACATCCGGTACAACATCCGGTACAACACCTGGCACCACATCCGGTACTACATCCGGTACTACATCTGGTACAATAACTAATAATACTGAAACTACTTCTTCAAGTTCTGGCAATGAAAATGACGAGTCTACATCAACCGAAACAGATATTGTGACCTCAACTGTTTGTCCAAGCTGTACCCAAACACCAATGCTATCAGGTGGTACAATCCAAACCACTGTTACTAGCTAAACCACACTAACAACATGTACTTCAACTCTCACTTTTGTAACCAGTAGTTCAACTGTTGTTACAACTTTTGTCACTAGTTATACCACTGTATGCCCAGAAACAATTGCTATATGTACTACTGAAACTACTTATATTGAAACCTCAGCAGGCACTACCCATGTTGTCACATCAGTAAAGACATACACAACCACAGTCACTTCCGGTTCTGGTTCTGGAAGTTATGGTAATAAAACTATCACGGTCACTGCAACATCCGCTAATGGTTCTGGTGAGACTGTTTATACAACTACAGTGTACACTTCTTGTAGTGGCACCGTGTGTGTTACTGTTGCTGCACCAATATCTACAGGTTCAGGTTCAGTTTCAGTTACTGCTCCAGCAAGTAATACCATCAGTACTTATGTTGCAGGTGCAACCAAAAACGTAATATTTGGTTCATCCATTTACTCTTTGCTCTTATTAATTTTGTCGAATTAATTTCCAATTTTAAATTCATCTCTGTTACAATAGTATGATTTCGTTACTGTTGAACAATTTTTTTACTAGTTACTTGTGATTTCTCAAGAATATATTTTAATTTTTCAAATACTTTTTTTTATACTGTCTTTTGACTGAACTTATTATTTTAGAGACTCCAAAATTTCTTGTGAGTTCATCCTACTAAATGTTTACTGAATTATGTTTACAACTAGTTTGTACTATTAACTTCACTTCTTTGTGCAAATATAATATATTTCTATACTTTTTTTACCTTTATCGAATAGTAGCAATAGTAACAATAGTAACAAAGTAATGTCACTTTCTAAATATTAAATTTTTTATTCATGATGATAGGATTATGTTAGAAATATAAATGCTCAACGTTTAAGTAAACGTTAATCGTGGTTCAAGTCGACGCGTCGATTACTTATTACTTTGGCCTTTGATAAATAAAATCAATTTCTATTTTCTATAGCAATCAAGTAATATTTTCAAAATTCCAAAAAGCAAAATAAAATAAAATTACGCATTACGCATTTATTATTTTTTATTTTTTCAATATGAATATCTTCACTTCATGTTTTTTGCCAAAATATTTTTTCAAGTTTTCCCTTTTACTAAACTTTGGATTTATTTTGATTATCAAACACATTCGATCCAAAATGAATGCCAAATATTCAATCAGGAAATACTCAGAAGATGCCACAGTAAAAAGACCCAAAGAGCTAGGATGTTATTCTCGAAATATTGAAGGGAACTATACAGTTGATGATTCTCAGTTGAATTACTATTATCTTGCTGATGGAGAATTAAATTCACCTGATGGTATTGATGTTGGTGGTGGGTATGCAAACTTTCAGAAGAATGAAAATGTTAATGCGGGTGAGTTTGAGGGATTATTAAAGTGTATTATGAATTATGAAAGAGAACATGGAAAGAAAGTATCCGCAAAAGTCATAACATGGAGAGGACTACTTAGAACTTTGATGTTATTACCATTCGAAAATAGAGATAAACTTGTTTATAATATTTTTGTTTTTGATGGACAATTATTCATGCAGACGGATTATGATTTTGCCAAAGAATCTAAAGAAAGAGAAGATGCTGAAACCAATGATATCAACAAGAAGTTTATATATTCAGGTTATAAGTTCGAAAGCATGTCCACACTTCCAAAACCATGGTTAGAGTGTACACGTAAAGAAATTGAAAAAAGAAACAAGTTGCCTGTTAATAACATAGAAGAATATTGTATCATGGTAAAAACATCCATCGGATCAACTTCATTATTATTAGGTGCTGAGGTTGATTGTGTATATGATTTCAAACCTACAGATGGTTCAAATGCATTATCTCACTATGTTGAGTTAAAGACAACCACTCCAATTAATGATCCAGAAAAGATATTTGCCTTTGAACGTAAACTACTCAAGACATGGGCACAATGTTTTCTTGTTGGTATACCTCGCATAATCTATGGATTCAGAGATTCACAATTGAAGGTTCGAAGTATTGAAGAGTTCAAAACCGAAGATATACCACTTATCATTAAAAATAATCCTATATCTGTGCAAAAGCAACAGCAGAATCCAAATTTGAGGATTGTGAATAAATCCATTCAATCGATCAAGTATTTGAGCGGTATACTTGAGTGGATTGTTAAAGAAATCGACGTCAGTGATGAATCAAAGACATACAGACTAGAATTTGATCCTAATGTGAATAGTATGTTTGTTTCACTTACAGAAAATTCTTCAGATAAGACAAATAGACTACAGGCGCCATACGATGGTGCTAAAGGTGGAATGTTACTTGATGAATTTAGAGAGTGGAGAAATAGTCTTAGGAAATAGAAAATTGTAATTTATGTTGTATAAATATTTTATTTATGAAAAATTTATTTTCTAAACAAAGAACAGAATGCCAGAGCAAAATATTACTAAAATTGTAATATGAAACTACCAGTTACACTTATTGATTTACATCAGTACGCAATATTAATTTTGTAGAAATTTTATTCAAAAAAGGAAGTGGTAGAGGTAAGACTGAAAGTAAAACATAAATCTGATATCTCTTACTATCTATATTTATACATGCAATACCTTCTTTTTAAACCAATTTCTGGATTAAGGTAAAACAGGGTTCTACATAACTTATTTCGGGTTGACATCTATTACTGCATCTTGTTTTGCTTTTAGATTCAAATATAGATCCAGATTTAGTGTGTTTTCTTGCAATATTGACATCAGCGTCAGTATCTTCAAGACTATCCTTGTTACACAGCCTCTATATCAGTTATTAACTTTGGAACTTCACTAACCTAATGTTTCTTCACAACACCACTAGCATTGGCCTTACTTAAAATGTATTTCTTATAGTCGTCAATACTACCGTCAAATCTAAACACTTTTCCATCTTCACTTACCCAAATCTCGTTACACACTTGCTTGATCATCGTCACATCATGCGATACCATTAACACACCACCTTGAAATCTCTGCAATGCACCAGAAAGTGCATCTAAACCAGATGTATCCAAATGATTCGAAGGTTCATCCATAATCAGAATATGTGGATTGGTCAAACATAACGCTGCAAATGCAACCCTAGATTTTTGACCACCAGACAATAATTGCATCTTTTGCAATGATAATGAACCAGTGATACCAAATGATCCCAAATGACGTCTATATTCTTCATCAGTTTTACCCGGATATCTGTTACTCATCCATTCAACTGCATTTTTTGTTAAATCCATACCATCAACATGATGTTGCGCAAAATATCCAATTCTTAACCTGTTGTTCTTACTAACAGAACCATCCAATGGAGAATTCACACTCATTAAAATCTTTAATAATGTAGTTTTACCACAACCATTAGCACCAACAAGCGCAATTCTTGAATTCATTTGAATATCCAAATCAACATGATTTAATAATAAATTCTTTGGATCGTATCCAAAACTAACATCCAATAATTGCAAAATAGGTGGAGACAATTTTTCAGGATCTGGAAATCTGAAAGTAATTTGTTTATCCTCTTCAGGTGCTTCTAATACTGGCAACTTTTCAAGTTTCTTGATTCTTGACTGTGCTTCAGAAGATTTGGCTGCATTATATCTGAATTTATCAATGAAAGTTTGCAAGTGTTCTCTAACAGCCATTTGATTTTCATATTCCTTCTTTTGAATTTTAAGTCTTTCTTCTCTGGTATTATAGAAAGAATCAAAGTCTGCACCTCGATAATAATCCAATCTTTCGGAATGTTGATGAATAATGTCGGTAGCAACTTCATTCAAAAATGCACGATCGTGAGAAACAACCAATACCGTTGCTGGATATGTCTGTAAATAATTACCTAAATACGCACTCGATGGAACATCCAACATGTTAGTAGGTTCATCTAACAATAACAAATCTGGTTTACAGAACAATGCTCTTGCCAATGATAACCTCATTCTCCAACCACCAGAAAAGGACTTGGTTGCTCTTTGTTGAGATTCTTGACTAAAACCTAAACCATACAAAATGGAGGAAGCCCTAGCTTCAGCCTTATCACTCTCAATTTCCCCTAATTTTTCGTGAACATTCTCCAATTTATCAGTCAAATCGATTTGTTCATTTTCTAATTTTTTCATTTCGAGAGATTCCTCTTCAAATTCTTCTTTTAGCTTTTCAATTTCATTGATTCTTTCTCCAATGGTTTCTTCTTCAAACAATAATTGCTTTCTCCAAACATCTGCATCTAAAACAGATTGAAGTGCAATGGTATCATCACCTCTAAGTTCTTGTTCAACATGTAAAATGGTGATGTGTTTAGGAATATCCAATTCTCTTCTACTTAAAGCTCTTAACAAAGTAGACTTACCAATACCATTTTGACCAACCAAACCGTATCTTCTACCATATGCTAATGATAATGACGCATTACTCAAAATTCTTTGACCATCACCAACATACAAATCAAATGTATCAATCTTGATATCTTTGGACTTACCAGCACCGGCACCAAACTCGATAGGATTGACTTTAAGAAAGAAAGAATCATAATCATCCCTTGCTTGCTCGTTAATAAGTTTTGATGCTTCATACTTGACAAATTTGTTATTTCTTTTAGCAACTTTCTTGGCAATTTTAGCTTCAGCTTTTTGTAATTTCTTCTTGTCAACTCTACTTTCGATAGTTCTACCTGTATGTTCAATATCTGTAGATTGTAATAATGCCAATGACGAGTCCAACTCTCTTTGCTTACTATTAATTAAACTGATATCCAATAATCTCTTTGATGTATCACCAGTAATTTCTAACTTGGCCATGTTATCCTTTAATTGTTTCTCTAAATTTTCTAGCAATTTTTCACCAAGTCCTTCAACTTTGGCAGAATCACCACCTGCACTAATTAATAATTCTTTGATGAATGAAACTTCTTTTGGAATGTCCAACTGTTGTGCTAAGACGGCATCTTCAGTAGAGTGTAGTATATGTTGCATGTACCCAACGGTGTAGTCGGCGACAATACTATCAATGGATCCAGCAGCCTGTCTTACTTGTAATCCTAAATTAGACATTATGTGATATATATTTGCAACTACTGATTTTAGCAAAATCAAGAAGTACTTTCTTTGCCAGCTCAAATTAATATATTTCTAGTTTCTTATGTCCATTTTCTGTGGCCATTTGAAAATTCACTCACCTTACACACTGAAAATTTGATTCGCACACAACAAAGTTTTTTGTTTTTTGGAAACATGTCGGCGCTAATATTTTAATATTTTACTTTCCTAATGAGGAAATTTAGATTTCATTGATCGTAGTTGTCATTGACTCTTACATCAATTCATTAGCATTTTTAATGTAGCAAGGTTTGATATTACTAAGGTTATACAGATTTACATTTTTTTTAAACAACTACTTAAGAAACAATTGCACCTTTCTCTTTCCTGTAAAATCATCCAAAACAGATTCAATAGAAACTTCAACTTTGTCAAACTCAGAAACAGTTCTAGAATTACCTGACTTATCAACAAAAGTTAACGCATAATTGTCTTCATCAAATTGAGAAGAATTGACATCACCTAATATTTCAAGCTTGATCATACTTTCGACACCGTATTTTGGAACAATAACAACGATACCATTAGAAAAAACTTTGATAACATAACCTTCTTGATTACTTTGATTATTCTTCATAACTTGTCCAACGTAGTATTCAATACTTGCTCTACCTGCAAATTGTGCATTTCTATGACGTTTATTAATATTTTTGACGACCAAATCCATCTTTGTCTTATCCATATGAATTTCATGTAGTGGTTCATAATCAATAGCAGCAGCTAATTGTCTGTGCGCAACAACATCACAATATCTACGAATTGGAGATGTGAAATGGGTATAGATATCAACAGCTAAACCATAATGTCTAAATTCAGCATAACTAAAATTACCAGCCGCAAAATATTCAGCAGCCATCATACATCTTGTTGCCATAATTCTAACCAATGTGTTGAAATAAGGATCATTTGGATCAATACATCTATCCAATGAGTCTGCAAGAGCTTTACTACTCTCTGTTGATATTGATAATCCCTTTTTAACACGCAACATATCGTTTAATTTTTCAAAGTTAGTAGCAGGTGGTTCGCCGTGACGACGTAACATCGCAACCTGAGGAAATACTTCATAAATTTTTCTGGCAACAGATATATTAGCACATAACATAAATTCTTCAACCAATGAGTTGGTATCTAATAACTTTTTGATTTCAACTTCATTTGGATCTGATGTTTCACTATCAGTATGAACCTTAACTTCAGGAGATGCCAAGTTAAGAGCACCCGCATCTAATCTTTTTTGTTTTAACTTCTTAGAAAGTTTCAATAAAATTCTCATACCTTGAGTTAATTCATCTTGTTGTGATTTATTATCAATTCTGATTTGCGCTTGTTCATAAGCAAATGCTTCTCTTGACTTGATAATAGATTTTGTATATTCAACATTTAAAATATTAGCATCTTCATCCATTTCCCATATTACTGAAAATGCATACCTCTCAACATAAGGTTTTAAAGAACATAAATCTGTACCTAGCAACATAGGTAACATATCAATTCTCTTATCAACCAAATAAACAGATGTACCTCTAGATGCACCTTCTTGATCCAATGGAGTACCAGCCTTAACAAAATGTGTAACATCAGCAATATGTACACCAACTTCATAATTGCCATTTGGTAACTTTGTTGCATGTAATGCATCATCAATATCAACACATCCAGGAGGATCAATAGAGCAGATTAATCTATCTCTCAAATCTTTTCTTTTCTTCAATTGTGGATCACCATTATCTAAGTTTTCAGGAACTTTCCAATCATGTCCTTCTTTTGGTAAACATGCCAAAACATTTTTAGAAAATGGTCTATATTCAACATCATGCTCTAATAACAAAGCTTCCTGTTCCGCATCTTTATCTTCTATTTCACCTAAAGTTCTGACAAAATGTCCACTGGGGAATTTAGAATTAGAGTTCCAACTATCAATAGCTACAACAATTCTTTTACCCATCAATTCTTTTGCACGCCTAGTTCTAATTCTAATTTTTGGTAATGACCTATCCATTAAAATAACAAATACGTTCTTAGCGGAATTACTAACAACTTCATCTTTTCTAATTGCATTAGGAGATAATTGACCAACATAAAGTCTCCAACTTCTCTTCAATATACCAACAACTCTACCTGTAGGTAAAATTTTATTTTCATCATCAACATTTTCATTAGATTGTGCTTTTATAGCTTCTTGAGTTAATAATTTTCTTTCTTTATCTGAAATAATAACTTCAGTATCATCATCATCTCCTAAACCATCTTTATTGATAGTTTCTTCATCAATTATTTCTGTAGATGGTTTTTTCCATTTATTTTTTGGTAAAAGTTCAACAACAACATTATCACCATTAAATGCTCTATTAAGATTTTCTCTACCTAAAATTAAAAGTGGCTTTGGAATACCAGAAACTGTAATATTACCTTCTAAGAAGTTATAAGACGATATACTAATATTACCTTGATATAAACTATTATTTTTGATACCACCCATTAATCTTGCAGATGAGTAATATTCAGGATATTTAATTTCATTAAATTGTTTATCAAATGATTCAACAGATGGTAATATATCTTTTAATTCTTCAGAATTTGGAAGTAAATCAATGTATTCATGAACAGTATATGATAAAAGACCGTCTTTAATTGCCAATTCTTTGTTTGCTCTATCACCAGTAATTAGAAGAGCTTTAATCCCGGTATTATTTAGATGATCATTAAAGAATTTAGCAGTTTGTCTAATTAATCTGTCATTATAATCATTTATAATTTCACCTTGTTTTCTTGGGATATATGTGGATGCTTTGAATTCATTATGAAAAACAATAAATCTCTTTTCTTCACTCTTTGTTAAAGTTCTCAATCTCATATAAATTGGATAACTTTGGTTACGAACTTCGTTTAAAACAGTTTGTGGAACAATAACATCATAGAAAATTTTGTCATTTTCCAAAATATCTATAGCATTTAAAACAATATTAGTATCAATAACAAGATAATGTTTACCTATCTTATTTTTCTTTATGGATAAAGGAGATTCTGATAATATAGGATGTGGAATTTCACCTGAAGGACCCAGTTGGTAACAATCTGAACATAGTTCGCATGCTTTGGAAAAACATGGAATGTCATCTCTTAAATAATGTTCTCTGACAATCTTTGTTGCATTACCATTTCTAGATCTAACAAAGACTTTTTGAGAAACAGATAAACCAGATGATAATCTCTTTCTTTTTAAAGAGACAGACATAATATATTCTTTGCGTTATTGCTATATGATCTGAATACTTATGTTATTTCAATCTGAAAAGGAAAGTTTAGCATATATATGTACATAATGCAAGTACAAAAGAGAAAATTTACACACCAAATGTAAAACGTAAAAAAGAAAGATTTTTGTTGAGAAAAAAAAAAAATTGAAGAAGTTGAGCATGCACAGCCTTGATTGGAGTTTACATTATTAATTATTAATTATTATTCATTACGTTTTATATATATATGTTTAATACATATTTACTGCTTATCAAAGAATTAAAAACAGATTTTACAGGATCTACTATATTCTCTTAGCTAATGCATCTTGTTTCTTCCAACTGGATATCCAATTTGCAGAATCAACTTTAGGAATAAAGTAAAGTCTTAAAATATTATCGAATAATGGAACTTTTGGATTAGGTGACATCAATACTTGATTGATTGCACTCTTCTTTGGTATTTTAACCAACCCACCATCTTGTGTTTCCATGTAAGCTTCAAGTTTCTTTGGTTTAAAATTATCATGTTTACCATCGTGGAAATAATCTTCTGGTCTATCCATAATCATCTCCATTAATTCCATTGGTGTTGTAAGTTCACTAACTTCAGATACAACATCAAATTCATCAACACTTGGGTATATTATGATTGTTGGAATAATTAATTGTGTTTCAATATCGTGAGCTTCTTCTAAATGTAATTTAGAATCACCAATCGTATCTGTACCATATGAAGAATGAATCGACGTTATTCCTCTAATTTCAAGAGCTTTTTCTAAATCTTCTTGAACTTTAAGTCTTTCCTCTTCTCTCTTTCTCTTTTTCTCTTTTAAATCTTCAATATATGCAATTTTTTCATTAACTTTTTTTAAAAGTGCATTAACAGCAGCATTTTTATCATCTATGGATACTGCAAAGCATAAAATTTGTGAAGCTTCATCATAAAGTTCAACAGCAAAATATGCTCTAGCAGCTCTATATAAAGCTTTAACATTTTTTGGTTGTCTTATAAGACATTCTTTTGTATCATTAATACATCTTCTATAATTTTTCAATTCAAGATTACAAGCAGCTCTATTTAAATATAATGCAGCTTCAATATATTTAACATCACAACCAACATCTAAACCTTTTGTATAAAATTCTACAGCATCTTTATAATTTTTAGCTTTATAAGAATCATTACCTTGCTTTTTAAAATTTTCAGCAATTTCATCAGGTTCACCATCATAAGCTAAAGCTTTTAAAGCTTCAATTTCAGGTCTTTCTTCATCATTATCATTAACATTTAAATCATTCATAAAAAATGGTAATTTATTTAATTCTGCCATAATTTCTTCAGTTGATTTAGATGCAACTTCTGCAACTTGTGGTGGTAATTCTGGATTTCCATCAGTTGTAGATGTTGTTGTTGTAGTAGTTGTTGTTTTTTTTGGTGTTTGTTTTACTTTCTCTACTTCTCTTTTTTCCCATTCTGCAACAAGTGCATCAACTGCAGCATCATTTTCTAATTCTGTAATTTCAACCATAGTTATTCTTTTTTAAATGTATATTATGTTTAGTATTAATAACTAATTATTGAGTTGTTGGATAAAAAAGACATATATTTTGGAAAGAAAAAAATTATATATATATACTGAAAAAGAAGAAAAAATTAAATTAAAATGAATTAAATTGAAAAAAAAAGTCTAAGGCTTACGTAAGTATTCAGCACTTTATAGTAAAAAACAATTTTTCCCCAAAAGGCAATTAATTATACTAATATATCTATTGAAACAAAATATAAAAATAACAATAAAAAATTAATTAAATATATATAAGTATCTGAAAAAACACATAAAAGAAGTGTTGAGAAGTAAGTACAAAGCAAGAGAAGTGATATTTATGTAGTACAAATTTTTATAAAGTGTTTGTAGTAGTAAGAATGATTATCCTGTTGAAAGGTTACAAATTTAAGTTAAGCATTAAATAAACTAGTTGTTTGATGAAATTAGTATTTTAGTATTATAAATTAAGGTATATTAAAACATTTCGAATAGAAAGTAAAGTGGTATATAAAAAAGACTTGAATAACTTAAAATCTAAAATACTTAGATTAAAGCAGCTGCGGCACCTGCTAAAAGAGCAGCAGCACCTGCTGGAGCGTATTTAACAGCAGAACCTTCATAAGTGGAAGCACTTGGAGCAGCAGATGAAGCAGAAGTTGAGGAAGGTAATGCGGAAGAAGAAGCAGCAGCAGAACCAGAGTTAACAAGAGTTAATGGAAGACATCCAGAAGGAGCATCTGATGCGTACCACATTAATTCATAAGATCTAGTAGAGTAAGAATATGGATCATTAGTATCCTTACAAGCATAGAAATTAGAAGTTGAACCATTAAGAGCAAGAACATTATCTTCAAAAGTAATTTCAGTGTTTGCTGAAGCGACACTAAAAGCAACAAAATTATCGAAGACAGTAAAGAATTGAGTATAACTACCAGCAAATGGATAAGAAATTTCTTTTGCAGATTCATCATAAGTAAATGCAGTAGCAGAACCTGTACCTAAAAAGAAGTAGTTAAGACCTGCACCTTCATGTGGGAAACCTAAAACGTTTCCATTGATACTAGAGTCATCAGATTTAACAGTTAAATAGACATCTTCGGCGGATGCAATAGCAGCAGAGGCAGCAATAGTGACGATATTTTTGAAAAGCATTGTGATTGTGATTGTAATTGTAATTGTATGTGTGTTTTGTGTTTTGTTTTTTTGGATAAAGAAGGAACAAAAAAAAAAGAAAGGGAGAGAAGAGTAAAAGGAAAAGCAATTGCAAACACTATTTTAAATGGGGGAAACAGGCGACTTTATAAAGAAAAGGAATTTGCAATTGGGAAACTAAATTATGATGAAATTACGAAGAAGTTTGACGTCTGACCAGTGAGAACTGAGAACATTTCTCGAATAAACGGTGGATGCAAATTTAATTTCTACAAAAGATGACGTCGGAAAAAGCAGCTGACAAAATAGAAAATATAATACTAGTAATTGTAAATAGTAACCATTCTAATAACAATGTGACATACTAATTACTAATTACTAGTACAAATCCGGTATCTGGTACAGAGAAACGAGAAACCCGCGAAAGAAAAACAAACAAACTAGCAGTACTAAGTGCAAGTGCAAGTGCAAGTGCAAGTGCAAGTACAGGTACCGAGCAAAAGCACTGACTATTGACTGCATGCGGGGAAGAGTGAAGCCAGGGAAGTGTTCAACATGTCCAATTTGTGTCTTTTTTTAGCAACAAATGGCCAGTTAATAAACAGCTGCCACAAAACACAAAACACAAAACACAAAAAGCAAAAAGCGAGCAACGATCAACGGCTTTAGCCTCGAGGGCCCTGACCCCTGACCCCTGACTACCCACGCAACCACACACGGGGACGGGGGACGGAACGGGGTACAGGGTGGCTGGTGGCTGGCTTAAACCTTAAACTGGAAGGTGGCCCGGTGAACTGTGGGGATAAATAGTAACTAGCAACTAGCCGCCTTTCTGGGGGCTAATCACTACTTTCCAGTTTGCTAAAAATAAACCAATTGTTATCAACAACTAGCACTAAAGGTTCTATCTAGCTTCACCATTCAGAATTATGAATATATATGTTATATGCATGTTCATTCCTTTGTTATATACTTGTGGAGAATTATCTGAAAAGGTGTCAGGGGTATAAATACAAAATTATTATAAAAATATAATCTATACTTTACATGAATATTTTTGTTTATATCGGATTTCATTTAATAAAATAGTCATATATATATATAATAAGCTTTTACTTTTTTTGAATCCTCCAAACTCACTCTTCTTTCCACTGGTAGAATTTCTGATAGTCACCATAAAGAGATCTAAAAACAATACGACTTTGGTTATCTAATGATTTATTAAGATAACTCATCTCATTTGGTGTCATCAAATCGAGTATCATATAAACAGAATTGTTTAAATGTGTTTTAATTTCTAATGAAATTTGATATTGTAAGTAAAATTTAAGATAATTTAAAATTAAAACTCCAGAATATTTCCTAAGACCAGATTTCATTTGTGATAATGCTTCATTTATACTAGCATCCTTATTCTCTATTTCTAATTTATTAAGTACACTAATATTTGATACATTTGGTTCACAAACATTACTAACTAATCTTTCAAATGTTAATCCACATTCTGCACCAAGTTTATTTGAATGTACAATTAATGTTCTCATTAATGAAATTAAAACAGAATCAATTAAATGATGTCTATTGGATAACCTTTTTCTTTGGTATAATACAATACCAGCAAAGATAAGACAAATTTGTAAATAAATATCATTATTATCGCCTGTAATATTATCAGAGATGAAAACAATCATACCTAATGTAAGTTCCATTGAATATTGAGTAAACAACCAAATCTTACGTGAAACAACTTCTTTTAAGCATTCCAAAAATATAAAAATATTTAAATCTGTTTCCCTTTCTTTAATTTGTGTGAATATTTCAGATATACTATTCACAAATAATGCATGTATCAACTTGACATGGTTTGAATTTTCACTTTTATTAACACCTCCAATAAAGAAAGATGTCAGTTCAACATATCTATTAAGTTCATCTAAACTATTATAATTCTTGATAGAAGAGCAAACTGAAAACCATGATTCAATGAATTTAATTTCATCCTTTTCACTTAATTTACTTATATAATTTTTAATATACTGCTGATTAATAATACCACCATTCAACACAATATATAATGCAAAAATATATTGTGGTTTATAAACATCTCCTCCAAATGAACATATAAATCCAAATAGTACATTTTGAAATGCTTTATCATCTTCATATTTCAATCCTAAATCACCAATAATATCTTTAATACCATCTGGGACAATACTTTTCTTTAATTGGAAATTCATATTAGTTAAAAATTGAATCATTATTGTAGCAGTTTCAACAGATTTAGTATCAACTAATAATTTACTAATTTGTTCAAATGAAACAGAGATTAACTTTTCTTTTTCATCTAAAAATTTATTATTATTCTTTGATTGTGTAACTAATTTTAAGTTAATTGATAAATATGATTGATTCTTAGAAAATTTCTTTTTGCTTAAACCTTTAATTTTCTTAATTACTACATTAAAAGCATTTAAAATATACTTTTCTGATTCAACAGGTTGTTTTAGATGAAGGTTTAATACTAATTCTATAATTTTATCTAATTTCTCATCTCTCTTTTCAGCTAAATCAATCAATGAATCAAAATCACTCTCAATTAGTGATTTGTATGTTGGAACCCTAAGAATGTTAATAATAATATCTCTAGCATAATCTTCATCAATGTTTTTAAGCATCAAATCTAAAATGTTCACTTTTTGAACCTTGTTAAAAGCATAAATAGATACAAATTGTAAATAATTATAGTATTCTTTATGATGCATAAAATACTCTATAAATTGTATCGTTATCTTGGGCTGTGTTTGAATCAAATTATTTTGTAAAATATCAACAATTTCAGAACTATCTAATCCTTGTATTAACTTTTCAACAAAGCTTTTAATTATTTTTTCTTCAAATAATATTTCAATTAACATAAACCATCTCATAAATATTCTCTTTTGAAAATTCTTTGAAGAAATCTTGTTAAAGTATGATTTAAATTTCTTAATAAAATCATTATTTAATTTAGTAATATCTTGTTCAATAATTCTACAAATTGAATAAAAATAATAATCATTATCTATTGCCTTTTGTTTTAATATAAAATCAACTTGTTCTTCTAAATCCTCCACATCGAATAAATTTAAAATATAGTACCTTAACTTCCAACCAGAATTACTTTCAATTTTTAATAATGAAACTAAATCTGGTTTTAATTTATTTAAATTTTGAATAATAGTTTTACTTAATGCATTTTGAATAGTTCCAGAAACACCTCTAAATAAACCTTTACAAACAGATAATAAAAATGCTGGTTGATTCTTTGGGTTTTCTTTATATTTAATGACTTCATTTTCTACTAATCTAGATAATTGTGTATATGAAAAAGTTACTATTTTTGATGAAGCATAATCTATAATATCATCTGATTCAAATAAAGAATTTGGATATTTTTCAATTAATTCTCTCCACAATTTAACTAATTCATCAATTTCTCTAGTTTTAATATATGATTCAAATAATTTTTTAAATAAATTAATGGTGTTGACATTTTTATTTAATGTGCATAATATGCAAATTTTTTCACTATATTTTAATGCAACATCTGAACTTCTTTTGATACAATGTATAATCAAATTGATAGATTCTTCATTATTTGTTTCAATAGCTGATTCAACCAATGATGAAAGGAAATCAACAGAAAGTGTTTTGTTCATATCAGTAATTTCTTTTAATAATATTGTAGAATAAATAGGATATGATTTAATCAATATTTTGATAATATCTTCAAGTTGATTCACATCAACTTTAGAAATTAATAATTTTATTAAGTATAAAATGTCAGTTTCTGATAATGTAATCTGATTGTATTCAACAGATGCAAATTGTTCAATAAATTTTACAGTACTCTTTTCATCGTTATCAGAGAATAATGTTTTATTTAATATATTTTTGATATCCGATTTGATTACTGAATTTGTGATATATTTATTATTAACAAGAATCATATTTGCTAAACATGAACGTGAAAATTCAGATTTGTTTTTAATTTCATAAGAAAATGAGTTTGTATTGTTTAATTTAAAAATAGAAGATATTAAGAATAATATGGATTCATTCAAACTTAAAGGATAATTTTGATATTCAACAATAAATGAAAGTAAAGATTGAATTAAATATACATTTTGTTCATTTGAAAGATGAATTCTAATACTCCCTACTAAAAGTTTCATGAAGTTAACAAGTTGTTCAATATAAATTTGATTTTCATAAATTTTATTTAATTTTAAACCTTTAAGTATTTTTGTGAAAATATCACCGAATTTAAAGTTTGCAAAAACTTTGGATCTCATTGTAGATAATCTCGTATCTTGATTATTACATCTTTTCCAAACAAGATTAAATAAAATCCATGTATATTCGGAATAAACAAACTTTTCATTTAATTTATTAGATTGTGAAATTCTGTCTATAAGGAGTTCTAATATAAACTTTTCTGATTGTGGTAATTTTATAGAATTATTATCATCTTCAGCATCATCTTGATTAAACAATTTTTCTGTAATGAATGTAAATATATCAGTGACTTTGGTTTCTTTGTTTCTCAAAAACCGTGTAATTGCTTCGGTTGTTTGCAATCCATCAAGAACACTCATATTTGATGGCTGTTTAAATTAGATGTGTTGGTTTCAATAGTATTTCTTGAGTAAGAAAATCCATATGGAAATAGATGGGGGAAAAAAAAAATTATAATTTTCAATTTTCAAAATTGAAAAAAATAAAAAATCAACAAAAAATATTTCTCTCCTCGAAAGAAAGGTCAATCTAATTTTCTCTGCGATGTTTATTATATGTTTTCTTGACTGTCACAATGGTTTTAACTATTCCTATTACCACGTTTTCTGGTTGATACAACCAATTATACGTACTATTGACATCAAACAGCATGGATGGATTTAATAATGGGAAACCATCCTCTTTTGGATTTGGTTCTGATAGTCGTAATCAAGACGATTCAAATATTAAAAACAACAAGCCCATGTTTACGTTGAACACATCCACAAATTTAAACACACCATCATTTTCATTTGAGAAGAAACCAGATGAGATTGAGAAACCACCAAGTTTTAGCTTTGGCAGTACATCAAATACCGGCTTTAATTTTGGTTCTAAACCAACTGAACCTGTAGAGAATTTATCAACATTTGGAAAGCCAACTGAAACAATAGAAAAACCAACATCATTTGGATTTGGTTTGGCTTCATCAACAACGCAACCTGCATTCTCTGGATTTGGGAAATCAACTGAGGCTAAAACAAAACCATCATTATTTGGAAATTCAGAAAGTGGAACCAAACCTTCATTATTTGAATTTGGTAAACCATCTACAGAAATTGAGACAATAACTCCTTCATTTGGATCAGGTAAAAAGGAAGATGTAAAACCAATTTTTGGAGCTAATACACCTAAGGTAGGAGAAACTAAATCTTTGTTTGAATTTAATAAACCTGAAGAAGCAAAACAGTCATTTGGAAATTTATCAACTGCCTCAAAACCTTTATTATTTGGGAATTCATCTACAGGAACAACAACATCATTTACGGGTGAAATTCAAAAACCTGAATTTTCATTTGGAAATAAAAAAGAAGAATTCAAAAAGGAAGAATCTAAACCTTCCTTTTCCTTTGGAGTAACATTAGAAAATAAATCAGAAAAATTAAAGGATACAAAAACTGTTAATACAGAAAAAGACGAAGATCAATTTATGAAAGATTATCAAGCCCCTTCAATCAATCATGCTATTGAAGACAATGATATAAATGATACAGAACACTTAAATAATGATCGGGATGATGATGATGAGGAGGATGCAGATGAATTTTATGATGTTGAAATTGATGAAAAGACAAATTTACCAATTAGAAAATTAAACTATAATGATAATGCTAAATCATTATTATCAAATGGTGAACATTTAAAATTTTCTATCTCTGGAAAAACAGAAAATGGTATGCTTTTTGTTACTGAATCTGAAGATAAAATTGGAAAGAAAGATAATGATGCACAAAATAAAACTCAATTATTCCCATTCAAACTGATTCAAGAAATGGATTCTTCTATTAAATATAAAGAATTTTTAAATAAAATGTACAAAGAATTTGAACCACTATTAAGACATAAAAAATATAAAAATTATATTGAAGATGATGATGAATATATGAATATTGGAGTTTATTCAGTACAGAAAAATGATAAAGAAGAACGTTTATTATTTTTAAGACAACTTATGACTTTCAGTATAAATAATTTGAATGAATTGATTAATAATAAGCTTAGTAATGATTTTGAAACTTTAAATGATGAATGGGTTGCAAATTATGAACAAATAATCAATGTTTTATTTTTATTAAATGCACTTGAATTTGGCAATAATGATGAAACTATTGTTTTATTTCAACAATGGATTGAAAGAATTGATATACAACCTACAGATGAATTAATTGAACGAGTTTTAGATGAATGTGATAAGCCATATCAAAATGGTAAATTTTGGTCAGATTATGTTAAGAAATTTGTATTAAGAGGATCATTTTCTAAGTTAGTTGATGATTTGAAATCATCTCAATTTGAAGAATTAAAATCAATTGATAATGAATTATTTAAATTAATTGAAAATTTGATTGGATTAATACAATCATATGATCCAATTTCATTTTCTCAAAATATTGAATCATTTTTTGCATGGAAGAGAGTTGCTGTTGAATTAAGAGAAACTGCTAATGACATATGTGCTGATAATATGATCATTGTTGGTGAAATTATTGATATTTTATATATAATGACAGGTTCTCCAAAAACAATTGAAGAATGTGCAACTACATGGTATGAATGTTTTATGGGTCATTTCTTATATCAAATGCCAAGTAAAGAACTAATTAAAAAGTATGTATCTGAATCATTAGAATTGGATACATATGAGAAACCATTAAAAGGTATTCCAACATGGGATTCTATTTGTGTTGAATTATTTGAAGGTAAATATTTATCAGTTATTGCAGATATTGAATCATTAGATAAATCTATTGGAACTTTTACAGCTATAATAATGGAAGCTGCAGGATTGTTGAATGTTTACAACAAAGAAATTTCAAATACGGATTTAATCAATAAAAAAATTAGTAGTAATAATATTAGTAAAAATATTGATAGAATGTTGGAAGATTTAGCTCTTACATATTTAAACAATCAAGAATTATTTGCCATTGGTATTGGTATATTTGTTAGTGTTGATAATGCTAAGAGTAGAGAGATAGTTGCAGAATTATTACCTACATATGAAATTAAAGATTCAGATGATTTTGAATGGGTATTATCAATTTGTTCACAATTGAAATTAGCAGATACTATGAAAACAATTCAACAAATTCAAGGTGAGAAGTTTTATAATAAACAATTGATTGCTAATGCATTAAGTTGCTTTGCAGAATCAAAGTCTACAGATAAGATTGTTGCAACTGTATGGAGATTATTTGAAGAAATGATGATTAATCAAAAATTAGATGAAGATCTGTCCATTCAATTGTTTTCCAGTGATATAAGTAAGAATAATGCAATTATGAGGCAAAGTTTATCACCATTATATACATTGAACCAAATATTACAAAACAATGATATATATGATGAAATTTGGTTTAACAGATTATATGGATTGCTCGAATTTAAATATTTACCTCAATATTATAAATGTGGGTTATTATTGATTATTTATGATAATTTGAATAAGAATGTATTCAGTATGGAAAAACTTGTTGCAATAATCGAGAATCTGAATAAATACGAGAAAGAAATGGAGAAAGATGAAGAATTAAAGTCTAAATCTTCGAGTATGTATTCTTTATTACTGAAAAGTCGTGTTTCTAAGAAGAGCCGGACATATCCGAAGACCCTTTTAGAACTGTTGTTAGAGATTCGTCGTGGAATTGCAATGGATGTTAGTTTTGCCTTCCTTGAAGAGACCATTTACTAGTCGATTGTATACACACATGTATATACATATTAATAATTAATAGTTTATGCTAAACCATGTACCATGTAGCCGAGGTTTCTTATCTCTTATCCACCTCTCGTGTGAGATAGCAGATGGAAAAGGAAACGGCTTACGCAATGCCTCGCTACAAATTTTTTACCGCTCGCTGGCACAGCCAGGAAGTGTGATTGATTGCAAATTTGAAGTTGAAGTTGAAGTTGAAGTTGAAGTTGAAGTTGAAGTTGAAGTTGAAGTTGATAAATATATGAGTGTAGGTTTATCAGTTTCTAGTTCTTTTACGTTATCTTTTCATTCCCCTGCCCCTTTTGAGCCTTATTTCATTTGTCAAAACCATGTCTGAATATTCAAACGTTATTAAATTAAGACAAACAAACCAATTAAAGAGTTTATATACTATCATTCGTGATAGAACCACTGCTCGTGGTGATTTTGTATTTTATTCCGATAGAATTATCAGATTATTAGTTGAAGAAGGATTAAATCAACTACCTGTTGAACCTGTAAAGATTGAAACTCCAGTAGGTGTTGCATTTGATGGTCATAAATTTCAAGGTAAAATTTGTGGTGTTTCAATTATCAGAGCTGGTGAATCAATGGAACAAGGTTTAAGAGATTGTTGTAGATCTGTTAGATTAGGTAAGATCCTTATTCAAAGAGATGAAGAAACTGCACAACCTAAATTATTTTATGTTAAATTACCTGAAGATATTAGTGAAAGATACGTTTTATTATTAGATCCATTATTAGCAACAGGTGGTTCAGCAGCTATGGCAATTGATGTTTTAATTGAAAAAGGTGTTAAACCAGAAAGAATTTTATTTTTAAATGTATTGGCTAGTCCAGAAGGTATTAAAATTTTTGAAGAAAAATATCCACAAGTTAAAATTATTACTGGTATGATTGATCAAGGTTTAAATGATAAAAAATTTGTTGTCCCTGGTCTTGGTGATTTTGGTGACAGATATTATTGTATTTGATTGATAGATTGATAGATAGAAAAGAATATTTTTTGTTACCTTTAATTTCCTTTACATATTTATTTTATTTCAATATACTATTATACATATATACATAATATAGAATTCTAATGACATTAAATTTTGAACTTTTTATGAAACAAATTGTTTATCATTTATAATTTATTATTTATAACTCTAGTAATTAAGTTACTATATATAAAATAGAAAGACGTCGCGTTGTTGATCTTTGAACTATATTTATACATATTTTTGTTCTTGTTTACTCTTTTTTAGCACTGTTTCCATTTCCTTTATGCAGAATTAAGAAGATTTGTAGATAAAAAAAACAAATAACTGATTTTTGATAATTAAATGGAAGAGTTATATAATCAACCTATAGTGTTAGATAATGGATCAGGAACTATAAGATGTGGATTTTCAACAGATGAAGCACCAAGAGTAAATTATTCAAATATATTAGGTAGGCCAAAGTATTATAAGATTGATTATTTACCAAGTGATATTAATATTGACGACACATTTGTCGGAAATCATGCACAATTAAATAGAGGATTATTAAAATTAACATATCCTATTGAACATGGTACAATTAAAGATTGGAATTCACTTGAATTAATTTGGCAACAAGTTTTATTACATGATTTAATTGATAATAATACAAATAATGAAATTTCTTTAAAAGAACATACAATGTTAATAACAGAACATCCATTTTCTGAACGTCGACAGAGAGAGAAAATTGGCGAATTATTATTTGAAACATTTGGATTAGGTGCAATTAATATTGCAATACCTTCAGTTCTTTCATTATATTCAACAGGTAGAACAACTGGTGTAAGTATAGATATTGGTGATGGAGTTTGTTGTGTTGCACCAATTTTTGAAGGTTTTACATTACCTGGTAGTATTAAAAGAATTAATATTGGTGGACGAGATATTACTAAGCAATTACAAATAGAACTTATGAAAGATGGATATTCATTTAATTCATCATCAGAATTTGAAATTGTTAGAAATATGAAAGAAAGATTAGGATTTATTAAACAAAAAAATGATTTAAATGAATATAATAATGATAATGATTTCGAAAAATTTCAATTACCCGATGGGAAATCTTTGAAAGTTAGAAAACAATCATTAAATAAATCTTGTGAAATATTATTTAAACCTGAAATTTATGGATTTGAATATGATAAATTTCCTAATATTATTTCTGATTCAATAAATAGTACAGATATGGAATTAAGAGGTAAATTTTTTGAAAATATTATTTTAAGTGGTGGTTGTACAATGATAAAAAATTTTGGATCTAGAATATTAAATGATTTAAGAAATATTGATCAAGAAATAAAATTGAAAATATATTCTTCTCCAGAAAGAAAAAATAATACATTCATGGGTGGTTCTATTCTTTCAAGTTTAAGTACATTCAATAATATAGTAATTTCTAAAAAGCAATTTATGGAAAATCCAGAGTGTATTCATGATACATATTTTTAAACTAAACTTGCTCAAAATGTATTTGCTAGCTAATTTATCGAGTATTATATGGCGTGTAATGTACATAGTAATTAGAATAAATTACCAATTGATATAATTATAAACCCATGAAAAAAAAAGAGAAAAAAATTAAACTAAAGTACACAAAAAAAGTTTTCTTAAGAAAAAAAGGAAGAACAGAAATAAAATGTTTAAAAAAGCTATATGTAAAAAAAAAAGAAATAAAAAGAAACAAAGTAAATATATCTATCTATCACGTTCATCGTCATGATGATGAATCGTGCAGACGTCTATACCAAAGATTTCATTAGTTGAATATCCATTGGTGATATTTGAATTTGCTTTACTTATGAGTTTTCTTTTGTTTAATGGTAATGGCGATCCATATAAGGTATTATGAAAATTAATATGCGAAGTTGTTTGTAATAATGGTAATACTTTGTTTGCGGTGTTGCTATTGTTATTTTTATTAATAACATTATAATTATTATTGTTATTATTATTATTGTTAAAGCATGGTGAAGTATAAAAGTCGTCGAGATATGAAGGTGATGCCCAAAGTTTCCTTGCCATTGAAGAATTACTATTTGTAATTGGTGTATTCGTGATCTTTAATGGAGTTTTAAATTTTCCATTATTATTACTATTATTAATATTATTATTATTATTAAATTTTATTGATGTAGAAGAATTCGATTGTAAATCTAACAACACTTTATTTTGAACCAATGGTTGTAATGTTTGTAATTGTTTAGAAATGGAAGGTAATTGAACATTTTGACTTGATTTAAATGATCTATTTGGAGTTATTGGTTCTAAAATTGGACCTGCTTCAAATGATCGTATTGGAGATAATTCAAAATTTGATCGACAACTAAATGAAGATGTAAAATCCAATGTTGAAGAATCAATTGTATTAGAACCACGACTTGGAGAATCATATTGAAAGTTTATTGGAGAAGCGTTAATTGAAGCATTAAATGAAGATGAATATTGAATATTTAATTCGGGTATTGAACCTAATGTTGTACTTGGATTCCTACTATGGGAACGAGATTGTGGATTTATTGAAGTATAATTCAATAATTTAGAATTCGAATATGTAATTTGAGGTGTAGATGATAAATGCTGTGTAATATTGTTAGTTGTATTTTTGGGAGTTGAAACATTTACATCTACCTTGGAGTTTTCATCAAAAGTTTCAGATTTTTTTGCCTTTGGTGTTGAAGGTGGAACTAAATTTGATGATTGAGTAATATTAACATTAGAATTTATTGAAGATACTGGAATATTTTCTATTGTTGAAGTTGAAGTTGTGTTATTTCTTTTTGATTCTTTAACTGTGCAATATACATGTTCAAAACCCGAAACAATTTGCCAAAAATGTCCTTTTTTCTCCTTTGATTTTTCTGTTTTTTCAAATGCTTTATTTAGAGATA
This sequence comes from Pichia californica, assembly GCA_030574395.1. Lineage (NCBI taxonomy): Eukaryota > Fungi > Ascomycota > Pichiomycetes > Pichiales > Pichiaceae > Pichia > Pichia californica. The sequence continues at coordinate 92,457 of JAJMEW010000174.1, forward strand.
AATTATGTCTAATTGAGTTTTGCCATCCAACTTCTCCCTTTTTATAGTATTTGAAATTATCCGATATCCATTTATAAATTTCTGCTAATGTTAAACGCCTTTCAGGTGATCTTAGTAATGCCATACCAATTAGTGAAGCATAAGAATATGGTGGTTTTGCGGAAGATTCAAAATGTATTTCTGGCATTTGGTGAGGTTCAGGTAGTATAAAACCATCAGGAGATTTAACTAATCTTGATTTTTTATTTGAAGAAGAATAAGAAGAAAATGATGAGGATGAGGATGTAGTAGAAGAAGAAGAAGAAGTTATTGCAGAACTGGATCTTTTTTTGGTAAATTTAGGAGCTTCTAAAGGTTCAACAAAATGATTCTCATTTGAAAATCTCAAATTTTCCTTATCACTTGAATTATCCATTAATGGACTATCACTAATGATTCTGATATTTATATTTGATGCTTGAAATACATTTTCTCTATCATCATCATTATTATTATTATTATTATCAAGATTATTGTTGAGCGATTTGTTAATTTCTTGTGATCCGATATGTTCATATAGATTTGGGGAAGAGAATTCTGGTGATAATAAACCAGGATTAGAAGTAATTGAATTTATTTGGTTTCCATTATAAAAAGATGAACTAGAATTGGAAATAACTGACATATGTGGTTGAAATTGATGTTGTTGATGATGATGACTAAAAGTATGATAACTCTCATTATCATCATCATTACTATTATTATTATTATTATTTTCTTCATGATTATTTTGTTCTTGATCGTTTTCTTCATTGTCATAATAACCAATCACACCATTATTTTCATCGTTATTAATACTCATGTTATTATTACTGTTGTTATTACTATTATTATTATTGTTATCACTATTATTATTATTATTATTATTATTATTATTATTCTTATTATTATTATTATTATTATTATTATTATTATTATTTGTTGAATCACCTCTATTAATTGCAGTCAAAGAAGAAACTCCACGTCTAGTTGAGTGAGGGGGAGTTTTCAGTTCATATTTTTTAGTTGGACTTGATAAATTTGCTGGTGGTAATAAAGAAAAACCTTTTTCTTTGTGATAGTTGTCAGGCGATTGATAATTTAACTGTTCATACATGATATAAGTGATTTTATTGTTTAAATTAGATATTTATTTCTTTAGTTTTGTAATAAATGATGGATTTTAGGAGATCCTATAGATAAGTAGATAAGTGGTATGAGAGATGTGGTAGATGATCAATGAAATCTCATATAGCTGGATGGATAGATAGATAGATAGATGGATGGATATATAGATTGACAGATGATTAGATAGCTGGTTTGAATGATGCTGACAAATTGTTAGGTAGTTGAGTTTAAATAGGTAGAATAAGAAAAATAGTAAGAAGATATGTGTGAAGAAGTGTAGCAGCAGCAGGTAGCAAGCAGACAGGGAGAAGAACGCAAGGTTCATGCAGGGAAGAAAGGCCTTCAACAATTCAATCATCATTGTATCAAGTGTCAAGTCAACTTACAATTTAGTTAGTTGCTCAGAGAAGCATCTGAACAAGAAGCAGCTGCGTGCTGTTTCATGTTTCAGACTGGGAAACACGCGTCGCCTTCCGCATTGGGCACAAGGCACAAGGCACAGGGACGAACCACGCCAAACGCCAAACGCCAAAAGCCAAACGCCAAACGCCAAACCAAAGGGGGGCTTGCTCTACGCTTTACGTGTCCCTGCCATTGCATAAACACGGGTCGGCAAGCACGTGACTGCACCGCCACAACAATCGTGGCGCATGATGTATTGTCCCTGCCAGGTCACGTGCGAAATGACGTAATCCCCAGAAAATTTAACTTCCCAATTCAGCCACTCTATTTACAGTTATGTCCTCTACATGAAGTCTCCATTCATTTATTGATCCATTGATTCAATATTCAGCTTCATACTTTATCCAATCATTGTTCTTGTGACAAGTCTCTCCACATTATAAGTGAATCATTCTTTACTCCTTTTCTTCAATATATATATATTCTTGAGATTATCCATTTGATACATTTTTTATTTCTCCATTTCTCCATTCTCAAAATAATCCCTTATCTAAGGTCGAGTGACTGTATCTATTTATAGATGTACATGGTAAGCTCTACATACATATAATCATACAGATGTCTTCCACATTATCTAGTTCTGAATCCAAATATAATAAAAAGTCAACACCTAACGTTAGAACATTATCTGATAAACAAGATGATTCGTCTTTTGAACGAATAAATACTTTAAAATTATTATATGAGAAATCTTCTCAAAAACATTTAGAACTAAATTCAATTAATAAAACAATTACAATTAGTTGTAATTGCTGTGAAACAATTCTGACATTTCCAATTTCAATATTAAGAATAAAATGTTTATCTTGTAATACATATTTTACTTTAGATGATGATTTTAATCATTCACCTTCATCACCACAACCTTTTATTTTTAATTCTAATATCCCATTAGCTTCTTATATTTCATTAAAACAAGCTATAAATAAAGATGAAATTTATATTAAATCTTTAAATATTTCAAATAATGATGAGATTATTAATAAATTATATAAAAATGTTGATGATTTATTGGAAAATTCATTTACAAATTTATCAATTATTAATAAATGTTTTCTTTTAAATCTAGAAAAGAAAATTTCCTATAATTCTCCAAATTTAAATTTTATTGAAATTAAAAATTTTTATAATTTATTATTAAATTTACCAACAAAGAGACCGATTTTTAAATTATTAACTTATTTCCTATATTTATTAAAACATCCACCAATGAATATTAATTTTAATCAATTAAATTGGTTATTAATAATATTAGAAATTCCTTTATTATATGAATCTTTAATAGGGAAAAATTCTTTATCTTCTCATTTTAATGATATATGTTATGATATTACAAAAAGAATTATTGGTTTATTAAATTCAATTGATAATAATACTCGTAAATATCTTATTCATTGGTGGTCAAGATTACCAATAAATGAATTTGTTCATAAAATTAATTTTATTAATTTATATATTACATTTCATATTAATCGATTATACACACATTTATTAATTGATAAAATTCAAGGTTCAAATAAAATTTTAAATTTAAAAGATACTGAAGATGATATTAATTTTAAAAATAATTTAAAATTAAAATATTTAAAAAATTTAAATCAAAATCATGATAATAGTTTATTAAATTCTTTAGGTTTATTAAATAATTCTAATAAAAAATTTAAAAATCTAAAAATTTCAATTAATTTTTATTCTGAATGTTGGCATTTAAGAACTGCATCAAAAGTTATGACACTTTTATTTATTGCAAATAAATCAAAACATGGTACTAAAATAGATGATTCTTGCTTTTATAATACTTTAATTGATTATATAAATGTTAAACAAGATTATGATATTTGGCAATTTAATAATTCATTTATTGAACATGAAAAAAATATTAATTTAAATCCAGAAAATTTTACAACAGATTTACTACTTATGGAACAAAATAAAACATATTTAGGAATTACTATTTCAAATGGAGTTTATAAAAGATCACAATTTACTTTATGTAATCATCCTTTCCTTATATCATTAGGATCTAAAATATCTATTTTAGAACATGATGCAAAAAGAGTAATGGGTTTAAAAGCAGAACAAGCATTTATTTCTTCAATAATTGAAGGAAATAAATTAAATGATAATATTTATTGTAAATTAATTATTAGAAGAAATTATATTACTTTAGATTCACTTAGACAAATTCAAAATCATCCAAATGATCTAAAAAAAATTTTAAAAATTGAATTTGTTAATGAACCGGGTATTGATGCAGGTGGATTGAAAAAGGAATGGTTTTTATTACTTACAAAAGAATTATTTGATTCAAATAAAGGTTTAATTACTTATAATAATGAAAGTAATATGGCATATTTTGCTATTTTTAATAATCAAAATTATAATCATGAACTGTTTTACCTTTTAGGTGTTATTATTGGAATGGCAATTTATAATTCAATTATATTAGATATTAAATTTCCTAAAGTTATTTATAATAAATTACTTGGTCATCATACAACTATTGATGATTTAAGTGAAATTGAACCATCATTATCAAAAAATTTAAAGAAACTTTCAAAAATGAAAAATATTGAAGATTTAAATCTAAATTTTGAAATTAGTATTCAAGATAATAACAAAGAAATAAAAAAATATGATTTAATTCCTGATGGTTCAAATATTACTGTTACAGATTCTAATAAATTAGAATATATTAATAAATATTATAAATTTTTATTAGATGATATTGTTGATATTCAATTTAGTCAATTTTCTAAAGGTTTTAAATCAATTATGGGTTCAAACGTTTTATCACTTTTCAGTCCATCTGAAATTCAAAAATTAATTATTGGAGATGATAATTTAAGTGAAACTAGTAAATATGATATTGAAATTTTAAAAAGTATAACTAAATTTAACAATTGTTCAAATAATGATCCTATAATTATTTGGTTTTGGAATTATTTTAGTAACTTATCGTTAGTAGATCAAAGAAAATTAATGAGATTTATAACTGGATCTGATAGAATACCCGCAACTGGTTTAACTTCAATTCAATTTAAAGTAACTAAATTAATTGATAATTCTAATAAAACAACAGAAAGATTACCAATTTCTCACACATGTTTTAATGAAATATGTCTTTGGCAATATAGATCCAAAGAGGTATTGAAACAAAAATTAGATCTTGCTATCAACGAAAGTGAAGGGTTTGCATTACGATAATAAAGCAAGAAAAAAGAAAAAGAAAATTAATATATATATCATATCCTTGCATAGACATTTATTTGTACATATATATATATACAGTTAATAGAACGGCATCAATGGCATTACTTTTTTTTTTATAAACATATATAGTAGACATAATAATTAAATAAACAAATAGTTAGATTTTAAACTTATTCCAAGTTTGCATATTTTCTCAAGTGTTCTGGAATACAATCCCATAAGTCCTTTTCTTTTAAGAATTTTTTGGAAAAGATTTTATTTGCATATTTATGTGCAGAATCAGCTAATATAGTAACAACATTTGAACCTTCTGGAACTAATGCTGCTGCTTTTGTAGCACCAATAACATTTAATGCAGCAGTACCACCAACAAAGATACCTTCTTCATCAATAAGACGATATAACATAACAATAGTTTCTTGATCTGGGATTAAAAATGCATCATCACAAAGAGAAATATCCTTTGCAACATTACTAGTAACTCTACCTTGACCAATACCTTCAGTAAATGAACCACCTTCTTTTGCTAAACTTTGACCTTTAGTCTTAACATAAGAATATAAACAAGATCCTGGTGGTTCAGTAATATATGATTTAACATTTGGATTAACAGTTTTCAAATATCTTGTAATACCAGACCATGTACCACCAGATCCTGATGAACATGTAAATGCATCAACTTTACCATTTAATTGAGACCAAATTTCAGGTCCAGTAGATTCAATATGAGCTTGTCTATTATCTAAATTATCAAATTGATTTGTCCAATATGCATTTTCTGTATTTTCTGCATGTCTTCTTGCTTGATGATTGAAATTTTCTGGATTATCAAATGGAACAACTGGAACTGGATGAACTTCAGCACCTAATAAACGTAAGGTTTCCATTTTTTGTGGAGATTGAGTATTTGGCATATAAATCACACATTTATAACCTTTTGCTCTACATATATGTGCTAAACCAATACCAGTATTACCAGCAGTACCTTCAACAATTGTACCACCTGGTGTGATTAAACCTCTTTGTTCTGCAAATTCAATAAAAAAAAGAGCAGCACGATCTTTTACTGAACCACCTGGATTCATCCATTCGGCTTTACCATAAATATTTCTTTTTGTCTTTTCAGATAATTTTGTTAATTTAATCAATGGTGTATTACCAACTGCAGATAATATACCATTATCTGTAGTAATTGCTGATTTGTTTAATTTATAAGACATTGCAGTCTTTGATGTTGAATGTAAAAAACGTCTTGCAGTAGAAGAAAACATCTTATTTGTGATAACTAAGCAATAATATCAATAAATCTACTATCTTCTACAAATTGGTAGAGATAAACACAACATGAAGACTCCACAACTGTGAAATTAATCAACTTATCAATGTTTATAAATGAAAGCCATCTTGAATCTGAAATTTTAATAGTGGAAGACATTGGAAGTGTTGTACGGTGTTGCCGGATTAGGCAATAACATGACCAAAGCCATTGCGCAGGACCACGTGACCCACAAATTGCAAACAAAGCATTATTCTGCACCGCATGTTCTCTTTAACTATTAATAGGAAGGTTATGTCCATCTACTTAGAATTTACAAGTCGTTTTTAAATTTATTCAAGAATGGAATGATAATATATATACTTATGTATCTATAGAAAATAAAAAGGAAAATAATCTGGTTGGAAATGAAGGATTTACTCTGGTATAAGTCTTTGGAGTTTATCTTTATTTGCAGTTGTAGAACATTCAACATTTAGCACATGATCATGATCATGTTCATGTTCAATCATAAAATTTTCATCAACTTCAACAATTGATGCATAACCAGAAATATTATCTGCTTTGAAAGGACCATATTGTTCAACATCTGAATTGTAATAAAGATAGTAATGTTGTATAAAGAAAATAAAATCAGCAATAATAACTTGAACTGCAAGGAAGAATTTTGGTTTATTATCAAATATAGCCATCAAATCATTAACCATATAAGCATCAAGTAAAAGTTGAACAACTGAAAGGAAAGCACCAAAAAAATCTAACCAAATCATTAAAATAGGCCAACCATGTGTGGATTTTCTATTATAATTATACATAATTTGTGGAATATTTTTACAAATACTCATACCAATTTTAACTAAACCTAATGATGTAAATAAATGCATCCAATTGAAACAATTAGCAACTGGTTCAAATCCTTGTTTAGAATAAATATAATATGAACCTCCTAATAAATAAAATAAAACTAAAGAAATAATGAATTTTGCAGTTGAACTTAACTTTTGATTATCATTTTTTTTAAATCCCCAAAAATAAGCTTGTGACAGAATTATTAAATTTGTAAATAAATTATGAGCACCAAATACAACATCATTTAATCTAACTAATGGCCATTCACCATTCTCTTCAAAAAATTCTTGTTTAACAACTGATGATCCCCACATCATATATGTGTATAAAGTATATAATATGAATCCCATTGTATTAAAATACATATAATCAATTGATATACCTTGAACGGATTTTAATTGAGCATTACTAATAACTGTTGGATAGTTAGCAACACCCCATCCAATAACATATATCCATCCAATAGCAGCCGATATATGTTTCAGTGTCATTTTTTGGTTATATCTATAGATTTGATTTAATTATGTTTGGTTTTTATTTGTCAAAAGATAATAATAATAAAAATTGTCTATATATAACAAGGATGAATTTTAAAATCAAATTCCAATTGTAAAGCAGAAGATAGTCCAGTCTAGTCTCCAGTCCAGTAAAAAAAGATGTATCAAAGAACAAACATAAAAGAAGAGTAGTGGAAATTGGAAACTCCGTGAGGGAAAGTGTTTGTAGCTATCAATTATCAATTATTATCAGTAGTATATAGTATATATACTATACAATCCCACGTTCGGCCGATCCGACAAGTTTCCGCTTTTTATTGCGGAGTGGTCGGAAATGCATTTCCGCTTGGGTTCTGGATTTTTTTATTTTTTTTTATTTTTGTTTTTTTTTACTTCTTCTTTCTGCTTTCTTATCACCGCCCAAAAAGAAGGATCTTAAACCCGCAAATCGTCTATCGACGTTTTTTTCAAAATTTGCTGCGCGTTGCACGTGACATTAGTGCATGCGCCACTCAAACTAAATTGTAAAGATTAAATACTATGACATGTTGAACAAATTATTTTGGGTGATAAGAGTAAAGACAAAATACAAAGAGGTATATATATATTTATGTAGTATGAAAATAATAGTGATAATAATGAAAAGAGGAAAGAAAAAAAAAGTATTTGATAGTTCTACTGGAGACCAATAATACTTAATTCAAGAGTCCATACACGTCTAATATGAACCTTAATTTTAGTATTAGTAATAATTTCTCCATTAGAATCTTTAATACCAATATCTCCAATATCAACAGTAACAACATTATCTGTCCACCAACACTTACGTGCAGGCTTTCTCCAGAACAAAAGAAGTTTTGTATTGTTTGGATTAGCTTTTTGTCTTACTTTAGAGCCTGCTCTAGAAAGTGATTGTGCTAAAGTACTTAATCTTGATTTCTTCTTTTCTTTATGACGACCACGTTCTTCCTTTTCACTTGATAATGATACATTTGATGATGATGGTGCTAATTGTGGAGAATCTGATGGTGTTATATGTAAACTTGATCCATTATTAAGACGTGCAAGTGTTAAAGAAAAAATAACAGTTTTACCAGGTTCTAATGAACGATGGCCCCATTCGCCATCAGTTGAAAATCCAGAACTACATAACATATCCATTAAATGTTGTTCTGCAGGTCTTAATTGTTTACCAGCAACAAATCCTAAACCTTCAAAAATATTTTGATTTTCTAGTAATTTGTGTCCAACTAAATATTTTATATGTCTCATATTTTCAACACTTAAATTTTTAACTGGCGGAATACAATAATAATCTAAATCTTCACGTAAAACAATTATTGAAGGTCTATCATTAAGAATATTTGGATCATTAATATCAAAATATTGTTGTTGTTGTAATTGATTCATAATATGAAGGTCTCGTACAGCTGTATCGAATATTCGACATATATATTGGAAACATTCCGGTGAAAAATTAACATAAACAATATCATCTTCTGTTAAATTTGATATAACATTACCATCAATATCAACAAAAATACCATTTGGGAAAAGACATAATAAAATTGATTCTGGTAATCCCATTAAATCATCTCTTGTAATTGTAAACATATGTCCACGCATATTCATTCTAATTTCAGTATTATAATCTTCCATAATTTCGTCCTGCGCATGGGAGAAGCTATTGTCAGCTGGTGTCACTTGTGTGACAATATCATTGTGAGACATGACTGTAATATATAAAGATAATTATAATGGGTGAAAGATTATATAAACGAAAGTATGTTATATCTTTATTGAATGATTAGTTAATTGATTAGTGAACGTATCTATGTATATATATGTATATGTGTCTGTTTGTAGGTGTGTAATTCAATGTAAACTATGCACATAAATCTCTCTTCATGATAAGCAACATCAGCTGGTTGCTCGTTCCCACTTTGCCTCTTTGCTCTTCCTTTTACCTTTCACAAAAACAGAAAGCAAAAAAAGTTGAAGAAAAAAAAAGAAAAAAGAAAAGAAAAAAGAGAAAATGGGCGCTAGGCGCTAGCCACTTTTTTGACAATTAGTTTCAAGTTTCAAGTAAATTTTCTTTCTCTGCGCTCTTGGCCCAACATGAATTCGGCAAACACATAGAGGGTACTGCCAAATCCAGCAATTCGTTTTCTGCTGATGGATGGGTGTTGGGAATGGTTCCGGTTTAAAGTTTAATCTCTCGGGTTCTTTTTCTCTTTTGGTAGTCAATTTATTCTTTGCAAGGAAGAAAAAGAAGAACCATTTAAAACGGAAAGCATATCCTGACAAATTTTAAAAAAGATTCCTCAATAACTTATTCTATCCTACTATATATACTATAATAATGTCTGACTGTTCATTAGGAAATTGTTCCTGTAAAGAAAAAGACAAACTTAAAACTAATACTAGCTTACATATGGAATCATCATTAGATAATTTATCAGTAAATTCAGGGAGTGATTCTGATGTTTGGGGATCAGACTCAGAATATGGTAATGATGATGAATCTACTTTAATTGGAAGTGTTAAACAAAATGATTTTTCAAGAGATGTTGCAGCTTTAAAACGTCGTCATGAAAATAGAGGATATCTTGATGGTTTAACAAAGGGAAGTGAAATAGGTTTACAATCTGGTTTCGATAACGGTTATCCATTAGGTGCTCAATTAGGTGGTCTGATTGGTGAATTATTAGCTGAAACTATTTGGAGATATTCATTAGCACAAATAAATAAAGATATTAGAGATCAAGCTTTTAGTGAATTAAAAATTAATAAAGTATTAAGTTCTGAATACTTTGACTCAAATTTAAAACTTAAAAATCCAAAAGACCATCCAATAATTAATAAATGGACAAAATATTATGAGATTCTTGGCTCACCTATGGTGGCCTGAATTTAATAATTTAAAATTATTAGCTATCTTTACTATTACACTTATCATTATTATATACCCAATTTATACTTTTTCCCCATTTTGTTTTTCTTGCATGATATTTTCTATTTAATTTACAGTTGCAGTTCCTTTTTTTTATTAAACTCTAATAAATTTCGTTTCAAATATTTAAATATTATACTTATTTTATTTTAAAATTGTAAACAATACATGCAGATTATATATAAAAATCACCAAAATGCACACCAACCGATATAATGTTGACATAAATTTTCAACACTCGTAGCTTGTTGGATAAGTTTATCTACTTGAGTTGAAACATCCAATCCTTTAAATCTTTTAAAATCATTACCAGTTAATTTATCATTTATTCTCTTCAAAACGCATGCAGCACGAGCATCTCTAACACTAGCTTTATATCTAGTAGCCATAGTAGTAGCTTCTTCTTCAGTAATTTGACCATTCCTTAACAATTCAACGTAATTTCCTTCTGGTAATTTGAGAGGTAATTCAGCTTGTTCAATAACACGTTGAATTGGGAAATCAAAACCCCAATTGATTAATGGATCATATGCAAAAGCTTCTAAAAGTGCCATTAAAGACTCTTTATTTTCACGAAGAACTTTCATAACATTTTCACTGGTAATTCTAAATGAACCTTCAATACCGCTAACTTCCATGGCATAACTTAACATACGTGTAAGTCTAAATGGGACCTTTTCTGGATATTTATCACGCATTATAGCTGCTTCAAAACAATCACCAAAATCAATATGAATAACTTTACCTGTAATTCTATCCATCATTAAATTAGATGGATGTCTATCACCTAATCCAAGAATATAACCAACCATTGACATTGCTGCAAGTGATCTAGTATATGTAGTACGCCTATCTAACCATGATTCTGAAGATTTTGATTTAAACCATAAAACTTTATACAGATCTTGACCTCTAGTAATATCCAATGCATATGTGAAAACTTCAACTTTTTCTAATAATGTTAAATTATCATAATCTGGTGACATTTGTAACATAACCCTATGTTCAACATCCAAGTAAATTTTTCTTGGATCTCTATATTCTTTAATTAAAACATGGAAAGTATCTGAATTTGGAACCCATCCTAACAAACCAGATGATGGAGAAAGAGGAATAGCTGCATACTTTTGAATATCGACATGTCTTTTAAAACATTCAGGATCGTTAGCCAACAATGTATTAACTAATCCAAATAATTGCATCACTAAACTATCTTGTCTAATATCTTCATGTGCTTTAAGAACAAAAGTATATGTTTTTCCATCACTACCATTGATATGAAGTTTACGAGGTCTTTGTTTAGATGTAATAACCATAAAAATAGGATCAAATTTCATAATCCGGATAATTTCCTTACCAGTTTCATATGTACCAGGTACCGCCAATTCTAAATCATGTGCATGTAATAATAATGGAGAGCAATGTTGTAAATCCAAGTTTTGTAATAAAGGTAATTGTTTAGAAATTTTTCTGAAAACAGTATAGTATAAATCCCATGCTTGATTGATATATGTAACATCCTTAGTTCTCTTAAATTGGTGTAACCATCCATGAGCATCACTCAAATCTTTTCCAAATGCATTAGTAAATGAAATTTCACGAATTGTATGTGGTCCCTTATGTATTAACTCATTCAATGGATCTAAAATAGAAAACATTTTATCAACATCGTGATCATTAAAATATGCACGAGATGCATCTTCTAAAGCTTCATACCACATTTCATGCCATAACACTGAAACTCTGATTAATTCATTACTAACCATATCCGCTTGATCAACTAACGTAGAGGAATGGGCTCTCATTTTATCAATAATCGTAAGTGCAGCCTTTTGTCTAGAAACACTCTCAGCTTTGATTGCAACTGTTAATGGATAAACTAAAGCTTGGGGATGTGCACGACCCAAATCTGATAAAAGACCTAATAATGAATGACTAACAATCGGATCAGGCTGGTGAATATGTGAGATTAATTGTGGTATTACATCTAGCCATGTATCAACTTTAACCATTTGAAGACCTTCTTGCAAAGCATTAGCAACCTCTTCAACCCCACCAAAATCAAGCCATAATGTTAACAATCTAAGAGTATCTTGAAGTGGATTAGAATATGATAATGCAATAGAATGAAAGAAACCCTTAACTGCAGGAACAACATATCTTAAAATCATATTCATATTGATATTGTGATGTTGCATTTCCCCGTTACCATCAGCAGTTGCATTGCCATTAAGAATATAATTTTGACGATGTTTAGATTGAGGAGATATAACTTCAAAATTAGCCAAAGCCCAGTTATGCCATGCCTTATACCATTTTGGATCAAAATGTGTCGCCAATAAGAAAGAACCTAAAATACTTGGAGCTTCATTTTCAATCCAACCTTCATCCATTGCAATTTTCCATTCACCTTGCTTCAAATAACATCTAGCAAGCAGTTTGGTAAACTTTTCAATATTTTCAGTAATACCAGGAATATTAGTTGGTAATGGTTGTGTAATAGCTTCATTTTCATTCAAACCAAGATCACGAGAAAGTTTGGATGTGAAATCAACCAAATGGCTCAATGCTTCAGCTTGTTGACCCCTAGACCACATATATTTCAATTGCGCATAAACAACGTGAGGTGATGCCTTATTACCAGGTTTACCAGCAGATCCTTCATCAAGTAATGCATTCAACGATTTCTCAGCTAATCTCAGTCTACCACTCTTACGACATAAATTAGCAAACTTAATCCAAATCTCCATATCCTGTTTCGGTTTAACAACTAATGCACGAGCTTTTAACATTCTTTGCCAAATATCAACATTCTTTTGACAACCTAGTAATCTTTTATTCCAAGTATCAATAATATGAACACGTTTTTCACTACCTTGTGGTAAACATTTGTATTTAATAATCTCTTCCAACTCTGCAAGCATTTGAACACGCACAACAACACCATAAGCACGATTATATGATTCACTTACCAATGCAGTAACTTCTGTTGCAAGTAAATCACGAGCTTGATTGATTTGTAATGATGCTTCATCAAAATTATTATTATGCAATGATAAAATTGCATTGAAAAATGCCTTATCGGGGGAGTCTTTTTTCATAACAGCAATATAAGTATCCATTTTTTCCCATTGACGTAAACCCCACGCTGCTGCAGCTGCAAGTGGTGCAATAGCACGTTTAATATCGGCACTACTATTATCCCATTTTTCTCTGGCTAACATACTCAATGATTCCCATTCACCAAGTGCATGTAAACAACGCATTTTACCCATAGTAATTTCAGTAGAATTAGGTTCTTCCTTTTCTCTTTCATTGTATGCATGTAACGCATCATCCCAACGTTGTAACTTTTCATACCATGTTTCTTTCAATTGTAAACCATGATGTTCCTGAGCATATTTCAAAATACCGATTGCTGCATCAGATTGCTGAAGTTGATTATTAATACTAATTAAAGATTCAATTGTTGGAATGGATGGCTCTTGAATGAATTCCAATTCTTTATAATGTAAAGCTTTAGCATAAGCATGACTTCTTTGTGCATATTGACCTAAGGTTTGGATTCTTATTGGCAATGATTTCTCATCATGTTCCAGGAATTCTGTCAAATTCAACAATGCTTGATGTATTTCTGGTGAACTATTAACAGATGATAATGCAATACATAATGATTGAGCTAATTCACCCTGATATTGAATATGTAACTCGTTCCAGCAACTTGCAAATGCACAATTGAATAAATCTTTCGCCAATTGTGGATATACAGAAGCTAGTGACGTACATGCACGCAATGATTGTGATGGGGATTCTTTCAATAATTCAATTGTTAATTTTCTCATCCATTCTTGCCAATCTTCTTTAGTTCTCTTTGAACTACAATCCCATACTAAACGTAATGTTTGTGCATTTACAGTTAATTTCTTTTGAGCAGAATCGACAACACTTGTTTCTGATGTAGTAGTTTCTAAATCTGGATATAAAATTACACCTGATGGTAATTGTCTTCCCTTATTCAACCTTTCAACAAATTGATCATAAAGTGGAAATTGTAACTTACTCTTAATCAAGACAGATGAAACGACAGGAATGAAAACTTTAAAATCAGAACCCATTTGTAACAATAATGAGCATATAGTAGTCATGGCAACAGTTCTCAAACCAGTACCTTCATAGTTACTGAGTAATCTTAACAATGGTTGGATTATTTCGGAAGCATAATCATTTAATGGAACATTACGAGAGAGTCTACCGACACATTCAATTGCCGCTTTTCTAACTGTAACAGATGCATATTCAAACAACTTGATAAGTGATGGAATAATCATATATATGTAAGGCTCCAAGTTACTATCGAAAATAACAAATGATTTCAAAACTCTTAATGTAGACATATTACCTGGAGATAAGTCCTTTTCTAATACATTCAAAAAAATATTGATTAGATCTAGCATGTATAGTTTGAATTCATCTTCTAAAGCTTTGGAAACTCTTTCAATGACACCAATAATTTTACCTTGAAGTTTTACATTTGGAAAAAATTCTTGAATTAATTTGAATATTTGTGGTAAATATGATCTAATGTTAAGTTTGACTATATCAATTAAATCGCTTAACTGTTGAAAGTATGTATTTAACATAGAAATAGGACAATTGTGCATAACTAATTCAAAAGCTGGAATTACTTGATCCAGGAATGGAACACATTTCATTCCCAAACCTGTAAATATATTCATAATTGCTTGAGTTACTGCTAAATGATGGGCAGTCAATGAATTATCTCTAAGAATTTTGATTAAAGTTTTAATAACAACTGTTGGGAAGTAATCGTCATTGGTAGGAGACTTACCTTTCATTAACAATTCCATATCAATGGTAGGTGCATTTTGTCTAGCCACAGTTTCTGCATCATGCCCTTTTCTTTCAACTTCTCTATGTTTGTAAGGATCCAAAGCACCTAAGATACCTAATAATCTAACTGTATCTCTTCTAACAATTGTAGAAGTTTCAGATTTCAAAATATTCACTAAGAGACCAAGAAGTTGGGGATAATCAAGAAGTGGTTGAATAACATAACCAGCAGAACCTGCTATCTGACCTAATGTTTTCAATGCAGCATTTCTCTTTATAGCTAAATTTTGATCTTGGAATGAATCTATTAATATTGGCATCACTTGAGGGACAAAAGGCATGATAACATCTCCACTGACATCGGCTAGAAAACCAATAGTAGTAATAGCTGATGCTGAAATAACCGGTGACACATCTGCAGCTTGTGGTAAAAGTGCATTCATAATTTGTTTTGTGTATGATTTTGTTAAATTATCGGTTGATGATATAAGAATACCTAAAAGTATATTTGATTCTTCTTTTATACGTGTTGTGTGACTTCCATATTCTAAATTAGTAATCAGCTGAATCAATATCTTTCTCAATGGAGGAACAATAAATGCTGGATTAAAAAATGTCAAACGGCCTACCAATTTGTAACTTTCTTTTCGAATTTCAAAATCTTCATCATTTAATGTCATAAATAATAGTTTAACATTTTCGGCTTGCGAAAGATGTGGATCAAATTTGTCATCCAAGCTTTTAATCACTTCTAACCTAATTTCAGCGACAGGATCGGTAATGCATGTTGTAAGCAATTTTCCAAGAACAAAATCAACACTTTTCAATGAATGAGCACTTCTTTCAAAACAAATAGTACTTCTTCTAAAAAGTTCTGCACATGTTACAGAAGCCTGTAGTCTAATTTCTGGATTTTGGTGAGAAATGTAGTGAGTAATAGCATACTGAACAAATTCAGTTAAATCATAGTTCTTAAATACAAAGCATCTTAGTGTTTTCAATGCTTGCAAAATAATAGTAACATCGGGATCTTCAAATTGCTTGGAGACAGGAATATCTGCAAGAATTGGTAATTTTGAAATTGTATTTTGATTAAAAAAATCACCTTCTTTCAATAGCATATCATATCTATAATTAAAGGCTAAATCTTGATCAAACAAACGTTCAAAATCAGGTGAGCCTGGATGACGAAATTCATAACCTGATAAGCAACAACTAATACTACTGATTAATCGATCATTAATAATTGGTTCTAATGATGGTAAATGTTTGCTAAAGATTTTCAAAACACAAAGAACATTATCATCTATTGGAGACTTTAATAATAATCTGAGAATTTGATATGAGTTGATGAATTTAGTCATTGGAGGACCTAATGCGAGAACTAACTTTGATAAACAGTAACAACATGCTGGAGACATTTCACGTTGAACTTTGATAGAACTTTGAGAAAGTCCATCACGAACTGTTTCTAAAACAATACCATTAAGATAATTGACAATGTTATTCTTAGCTTCAGTAGCAATATCACCAATACTTATTAAAATCATAACCTTATCCCTGCCTACTTTAAGTTGGGAGATGTAATATAACAATACACGATGCATGTATCTATCAACAAACTTGATTTTGTCATATCTTGCCATTTTTGGAATAATTGAAGTAACTTCTCTACGAACATCTCCGGATTTGTAATCTTTAACTCTCATTATAGTTTCATAAATTTCATCAATCTTAGAACCAAGAATAGAAGTACCTTGATTAACTAATTCTCTAAAGCATAATAATGAACCATGGATAAATTCAGGAGGACTATTCATTATTTGATTATTCTGTGTTGCTATTGATGAATTTCCATTATTTAAACCTGTAGAGCTATGTGAACTTTCATTAGATGGACGGTTAGCATTATTATTAGATGGGCCTTTTCCATCAATGCCAATAATTTCAAAACCAGCAGCTTTAAAAACACTGAATGCTTCATTGTAAAGTTTTGAAAACCAGTAATTCCGCAAATCATTATCTCTTTCATAAACTATATCTAAACAATGACGTAAACATACTGCAGAGTCTTCTCTAATACTTGATTTTGTGTCTCTTAAACCTATCCAAATATTATTAAATATTTGTTTAACATATTGATATAGTAAAGCAGGTGAATTTTCAGCTAATGATGATATAATTAATATTGCAGCATGTCTTTTACTTTCAATTTTTTCTGCAATTAACCATTCTAAGGATCTTTTCACTTCAAAATCGACAAAATCTGCAGTTGTGGAAATTCCTGGAATTGCAAGTTTACCAATTGTAGCAGTAGCAGATCTCATAACGGTTATATCATTAGATGATAATAATTTTCTTAAATAGTTTGCATAACGAGTGATCATATTAGAATTTTCATCTGCTGCTGTAGAGTTAGATGAAGAGTTACCTGCCAGACTATTTGAAGAAGTTAGTTGAGTCAAATGAGAGTCATCAGAAGAACGAGATAATAATTCAATTAACGAATTGATTGCTTCTATACCACCTAATTGCTCATTGGTTTTAGATGAATTGACTAAATCAAAAATCTTTTTATTAATATAATTGTTATAAACTGTGATTTGTTCTGTGGATGTTAAATCTCTTGAAATAGAAATAAAATGTAATCGTAAATTCTTAGCAGCCTTTATACGACGAACTTCATCATTTGATTTTAATTCTTTAAAGATTTGATCTAGAGTAAAATTCTGCATTTCTACAGATGTACCCGTAGATAAGCCAATAGCATTCAGCTGTTGTGATTGCGACATGGTCTTTATATAGTGTGGTTCTTGTGATTATTTTAGTACACTTAAAGCAAAAGATTAGTATATATATAATAACAAGCTCAGCAATAGATCGATGATAGCAAAATCTAAAATCGCCATCCCTCATTATGGAATGGGTAGAGAATTGAAGCATTGAGCAATGAACACTCACTGATCACTGACTGGGGCTTGAGACTTCAGACTTGAAAGTTAAACAGTAAATGGAAACTTACCGCGATGATGTTATGATTTATGATTTATGTTACCATTCAGACTGCTTTTGTTACTTTACTAAAGGAATTCGATTAGATAAAAGGAAGATTAAGAAATTAATTCATTATATATGTAAATAAAAATAAACATTAAAAGTCATTAATCAGAAAGATAATTAAGCAGTGACTTTCTTTAACAATTCATCGTAAAGGGTAATACAATCAGCAGAGAACTTTCTGATACCTTCGGATAATTTTTCAGTACCCATAGCATCTTCGTTCAAAAGGAATCTGAATTTTGGTTCATCATTAATATAAGAAACCTTTTCAAGGTCTAAAGCTTTAGCCTTTTCAGCATTTAAAACTTGTGGTAAAGAATCCTTGGATTCAGAAAGTTTTTCTAATAAACCTGGAGAGATTGTTAAGTAATCACAACCAGCAAGAGCAGATATTTCACCAGTATTTCTGAAAGAAGCACCCATGACAATGGTGTTGTAGTTATATTTCTTGTAATAATTAAAAATTTGTCTGACAGATAAAACACCTGGATCGGTTTCAGAAGTGTATTCCTTACCGGTCTTGGCCTTGTACCAATCTAAAATTCTACCGACAAATGGAGAAATTAATGTAACCTTAGCTTCAGCACATGCAACAGCTTGAACGAAGGAGAATAAAAGAGTTAAATTACAGTGAATACCATGTTCAGCTTCAAGTTCTTTAGCAGCTTGAATACCTTCCCATGTAGAAGCAATCTTAATTAAAACTCTTTCCTTAGAAATACCTTGATCCTTATACATTTGAATGATTTCTAATGCCTTTTTAACAGTAGCATCTTTATCAAAAGATAATCTAGCATCAACTTCAGTAGAAACTCTACCTGGAACAATCTTTAAAATTTCAGTACCGAATTCAACTAATAATCTATCAAGAGCAATAGAAGCTTGTTCAGCTGGTGTAGATGCCTTGGACTTTGCATAATCGATGGCAACATCGATTAACTTAGCATATTGTGGTTGCTTTGTAGCAGCTAAAATAAGAGATGGGTTTGTGGTTGCATCTTGTGGAGTGAATTTAGAAATTGATTCGAAATCACCGGTATCTGCGACAACGACTGTACCAGCAGCTTTTAATTGTTCTAATTGAGAGGACATTTTTTATGATATATATTTCTGTAAAAGAAGTTAATTACCAAAGGACAAAGGAATATAAAAGTAAAACAAGTAAAAGAAGAAGAAAAGTAGATTATGTATATGTTAGAAGTAAAGTATAAAGCAATGAATGAAAGGCGAATCTGGGGTTGGTTGTAGATTTATACGGATAGCACATGGGGATGTGTATGCCATAAAAAATATTTCACCCCGACCCCCCAAACAGTCAGACGGGCCTGAGAGTCCTGACTGCTCCAAGTTCCAAGTTCTGAGTTGTTCCATGGAGAGATCTCTTCCGGCCCTCTACTAACCGAAACTTTCGGAGAACAGTCGTGATTACGTAATCACATCAAAAATTGGCGTCGATCGGCTGTGCAGCATTTACTGTGTCGTGTCACGACATTGATTCTGAAATATGAAATTGCTACTGTCCTATATTACTACTTGCTACCTCACTGCTCACTTCTCACTGCTCTCACTTGAACTCTCTTTGAAGCCTCTAACTAATAAGGAGAAACAAGTGCATGCATTGTGTATTGATTGTCTTGATATGTTTAATATACCAGTTTCAAGTACGCCTTTTTCTTAAAGAAGAACCAATTGGTATAAACACACACATATATATACCATAACAAATATTAACCTTGGAAATTATGTCCAGTATAAATACTCCTGCTGTGGTGATGGACAATGGTACCGGTTTTACCAAGTTAGGTTTTGCCGGTAACGATTCGCCATCATGGGTTTTCCCAACTGCAATTGCAACTAGAAATACATCAACAGGTAGTTCTTCAAAGCCAATGGCACCATCTAAACCTTCATTTCTTTCTTCTGGTACTGGTAATTCTAATTCACTTATTGCAGGATCTAATGCTAATAGCAAAGCAAGTTCAATTCATGGTAATAGAGATATGGCAGATTTAGACTTTTATATTGGTGATTATGCACTAGAAGCTGCCAAAGGTCCATCATATTCCTTAAGTTATCCAATTAGACATGGTCAAATTGAAAATTGGGATCAAATGGAAAGATTTTGGGAAACTTCTATTTTTAAATATTTAAAATGTGAACCAGAAGATCATTATTTTCTACTTACTGAACCACCTTTAAACCCACCTGAAAATAGAGAAAATACAGCTGAAATTATGTTTGAAAGTTTTAACTGTGCAGGTTTATATATTGCTGTTCAAGCAGTGCTAGCATTAGCAGCTTCTTGGACAAGTAGTAAAGTCATTGATAGATCATTAACTGGTACAGTTATTGATTCTGGTGATGGTGTAACTCACGTTATACCTGTTGCAGAAGGTTACGTTATTGGTAGTGCAATTAAAAATATTCCTATTGCAGGTAGAGATATTACAAGTTTTATTCAAACTATGCTTAGAGAGCGTGGTGAAGCAGATTCTTCATTACGTACAGCAGAACAAATTAAACAACAATTTTGTTATGTTTGTCCAGATATTGTCAAAGAATTTAGAAAATATGATAATGATCCGGAAATGTTTGCTAAGTATATTGTTGACACTGTATCACATAAAAAAATTGAAGTTGATGTTGGTTATGAAAGATTTTTAGCTCCAGAAATTTTCTTTAATCCAGAAATTTGTTCAAGTGATTTTTTGACTCCATTACCAATTATTGTCGATCAAGTCATTCAAGCATCTCCAATCGATGTGCGTAAGAATTTATACAAGAATATAGTTTTGAGTGGTGGTTCTACTATGTTCAAGGATTTTGGTAGACGTTTACAAAGAGATTTAAAGACAATGGTTAATGAAAGAGTTGAAGCAAGTGAAAGACTAAGTGGTGCAAAATCCAGTGGTGTTCAAGTGCAAGTTATATCTCATAAAAGACAAAGAAATGCCGTTTGGTTTGGTGGTTCTCTTATGGCGCAAACTTCAGAATTCAAGAGTTACTGTCATACTAAGAGAGATTATGATGAATACGGTCCAAATATCGTCAGAAACTTTTCTTTGTTTAGTGTCCCATAATTTTATAGGCATAAAGGCGTGAACTAAATGTTCTAAACAACAGTTTATATTATTTTGTACTGTATCATTTTACTATCTATCATTAAAAATTACTTCGACATGTGTTTATTTATGAAAATTTTAGTTTATAAAAGCGTAGAGATTAGAAAAAAATTGAAATTGTAATTATCAAATATAACTGAAGATAAAAGAAATAGAAAGAAAAATTGAGTTAAGTGTAAAAGATGTATAACAGAGATGAAATATTAGGACTTATCAACAACCATAATTAATACTAATTGTGGGCTTTTCTACTTTCGACCTTTCTTTCCTGGCCTTGTTCTCTCCACATAATAAATGGAACTGCATTTGATGCAAATATCTTTGGAATTGGGCTTGATGCAATCATACCAGTCAAAGCAGCAAGTGCTGGTCTTTGTTCATATTTGGAAGCAACCCATTGTTGTTGTTCCATTTCATCAGCTTTAGACCAAGTTTTGTAAGTATTGTTAGAAGAAGACATTTTTTTTAAATCGAAATATATTAGCAATTAGGGAGATGGTAGCAAGTATGAATTGTTGTGTAATGATAAAGATATAGAGAAAAACGGAAAGCAGGGCAGGGTTTCTAAGAAAAGAAAGACTAATACTAAAAGTTGTATGTTTGAAGACAAATCAGTGAAAAGGGATCATCATTCTATTTATAGGGAAAGTATGGGATTGTTTTTTTTATGATCAACTCCGGCCGTGTGAATGGGACTCACTGCGAAGAGGGAAACTTTCCTATTTGGGAAGTTTAAATCATTAATTACGCTTTGCAATAATCATAAAGTCAGAGTAATGTAAAGTATATGTATGTATGTAAATGTGTATGTATATATATATTAAATAAATTCACAGGTATACCAATTCTACAATTTTTCGGTTAATTCAGGAATGATAGAGTAAATGTCACCTACTAAACCTACATCTGCAATTTTAAAGATTGGAGCTTCTTCATCTTTATTAATTGCAACAATAACTTTAGAATCTTTCATACCTGCTAAATGTTGAATTGCACCAGAAATACCAATAGCGATGTATAAATCTGGAGCAATAATCTTACCGGTTTGACCAACTTGTAAAGAGTTGTCACAATAGCCATCATCAACAGCAGCACGAGAAGCACCAATTGCGGCACCAAGTTTCTCAGCTAATGGGTTCAATAAAGAATCAAAAGTAGCTTTATCTTTCAAAGCACGACCACCACTAACGACTATCTTTGCAGATGATAAATCTGGTTTATCACTCTTCATCAACTGTTCACTAATAAATACGGTCTTACAGTCAGTATCAACAGCTGCAATTTCTTCAATTGGTGCAGGGGAAGCACTCTTTTCATCTGCTGGTGGGAATGCAGAACCACGTACAGAAGTCATTATTATTTTATCTGTACTTTTAACTGTAAGTAATGCATTACCTGCATATGTTGGTCTAACAAAAGTGGATGGATCAACAACTTTTATAATATCAGATAATGGTTGAATATCTAATATAGCTGCTGATCTTGGTAAAACAGATTTACCAACAGCACTTGCAGGAATGATGAATGATGAAATGTCCTTACTTGAGTCTTGAAGTAATGAAACAACTAACGGTGTAATTTGTTCAGGAAGGTAATGTTCATAACGCTTATCGGTTTGAATCAATACTTTTTCGATGCCTTCAAATTCAGCAACGGATGAAGCAGCATCTTTTGCATTTGGACCAACAAGTAATGCAGTAATTGGTTTCTTAATTTCCTTAGCTGCAGTTAATGCAGATAATGATGCAGGTGTCAATGTAGAACCTGAAGTTTCTAAGAATGCCAAAGTATGTGAGTTTCTTGTAACTGCACGTAATAAGTTAGAGCTTATTGATCTTCTAGTAAATCCAAGCATTTTCTGAATGATTTATGAAACAGTTTATAGTTATAATAAAAGAGATAAAAGTATGAACGTAATACCGTCACTAATACCCCGGAATCAAATAATTACTCAATTTTCCAAGCACCCAAATGACTCGTACCTAATAGCTAGACAGTAGACAGTAGACAGTAGTAGCTTCCCTGAGTCAATGCCTGTGTGTGATCCATGCGTTTGCCGAGGGTGCACGGGTGTTTAGAAAAAAAATAACTTTTTCAAATTAAACATTAAACAAACTACAATATATAAATCATTAAAATTATATTCGATCAAGATTTAAAGGCTTGTTTTTTAATGTATTACAAACAGATATATATAAATACACTAAATTAAACAGATTAATGGGTATAAATATATTTCGATTATTCCACAATAATAACATAAGTAATAATAACAAAAAATAAATTTGGTTATTTAGTAGTTCTACACGATTCTCCGTCTTTTAAACATATCTCCAAAATCGGATTCACTGGCCCCCAAAACATCCATGTCATCATTCAATGAATCATTACGTTGAGTTTGCAGTTGTGATTGCGATTGCAATTGCGATTGCTGTTGTTGTTGTTGTGATAGTTGTGGTGGTTGTGGTGGTTGTTGGAGTGGTTGTTGTAGTGGTTGTTGTGGAAGTTGTTGTGGTTGTGGTGGGGATTGTTGTTGCGATTGTTGTTGGTGATGGTGGTGGTTATGCTGGTTATTGTGGTGGAGTTGATGTTGTGAATGGGTTTGTTGTAGTTGAGAAGAACCATGTTGTGGTACGGATGTGCCTAAAGTTACAATTGGTGCTGAAACATCACGTTGAATTTCTGTAGGATCGGGAGTTAAACATGTTGATTCCAATAGTGTTGGTGTCAATAAATCATCCTGAACACCTGGCAGATTCAAATCCATGTCTGGTAGTAAATTTCCAGTAGAAGGAGATGTATTGAGTAAAACATTGTCATTTTTTTGCGAATATCTTGTAGATAGTAAAGAATGAGCCTGTTTTTGCTGGCTACTGCCACTTTGACTTTGAGTCAATTGCACATTATTTGGAGGTGTGTGTCTTATGGGAATAGAAGGTTGTTGTTGTTGTTGTTGTTGTACAATATTTTGGGTATGGACATTGGCATTTTGAGAAATCGCCACTCCGTGTGGTATATCTTGCTGGGATTGTTGATTTATTCTATTATTAGGGGTTTGATTTGAATCTGAATTTTGATATATCTGATTATGATGATGTTGTTGTTGTTGTGCCTGTGGTGGTGGTGGTTGTTGTTGCTGTAGTTGTTGTTGTGCCTGTGGTTGCTGTTGTGGTGGTTGGGCTTGCGCTTGTGCTTGTGCTTGTGCTTGTGCTTGTGCTTGTGCAGGAGAATATTGTTGTTGGTGTTGCGGTACTGGGGTTTGTGTCTGGATTTGATGTTGATGCTTCTGTGTTGGTGGTAGATTGGAAGGAAGTTGTGGTGAGGTTATTGCAGGTTGTGGATGATCATTAAACTTTTTATTAATATTATGTTTTTCAAGAATCATATAAAGATCATCTTTGGTAAAAGGTTTAGCAAGAATATCAGTCATTCCATGATTTAAATAAGTTACCAAATCATTTCTTTGATAGTTACCGGTCATAGCAATAATTGGAGTATCACTATCAAAAGATCTAATAACAGAAGTTGCTGAAGCACCATCTAAATTAGGCATGACTATATCCATCAATACCAAATCAAATTTAACTTGCTCAACCGCTGAAATTGCACTTAAACCATCAGTAACAACTACCACGGTACATCCATATTTCATGAGAAATTTTCTACACAGTTGAATACAAATATCATCATCTTCAACTAATAATACATGAATATAAGAACCTTGAGGTCTATTTATATTTCTAGCATGAGAACTCAATGCTTGATTAGTTGGTGTCTTTTGTTTAAATTCATTATCAGAGCCTAATAAATTTTCATCTTCCATTTTGATTTTAACATTACTATTGTCAGTTTTATGAGTATTATTTTGATTATTTAAATTGTTTAAGTTAGTATGGCTTAAAGAATGGGTATTATTTTGTTTAGATTTCATAGATGTATTGTGAGAATTTTCTGAAATAGGATCATCTTGAAGGTAATCTAAATGGGGTAGTTCAAGATTTGGTAATTGAACACCTAATTGAGTTAAACCATTAGATAAAATTTCAATTGAACGTGAAAATGATATATTAATATCTTTTGATGTTAATAAATTGGAAACCATTGTATTATATTTTTGGTTTAATTTATTTAAATTATTATTAATAGAGGTGATGTGTTTATTCAATGTATTATTTTCCTTTTCTAAAAAATTGACACGATCTTCTAATTTTCTATAAGATGTTATTGGAACACAATTATTATTAGTTACTGTTTCATTTGGTTCCTTTTTAGCTGGGACTTTCCTTTTAATATTATCCAGAGATGATTTATCAAATCTATTAAAATCAGGGTGTTTAAATTCCCAAACATTTTCAAGTTGAAATCTTTGTTTAATTTCTTGTGATAATTTAACTTTATGAAAATCATATTTATTTAATTGTCTAACAAAACTTGAAAAATTACTATGTTTAAAATAACATGGTAATACATCTTTTGTAAATTCATTTGTATCAGTAATCATAAAAGAATCACCAGATTCTGTCCAACGAACAATATTACTAAATTTATTTTCTTCAAGCATTTGAAATAGTTTTTTTACAAAATCAGTACCCTGACCTTGTTGAATTGTAGTATTTGAAATAGTAGGAAGTGATGACCCTTGAATATTAGATCCATTTGGTGGTACCTGACTTGAAACGGAAGGTATATTAGTAACAGAGGTAGAACTAATTGCAATATTGCTATTACTATTACTATTTCTAATACCATTATTATTGTTATTGTTATTGTTATTCATATTATTATTTGAGGTATTAGTGGTATTAATAGTAGAAGTATTGGTAGTATTGTAAGGACAACCTATTGACTGTAATTCATGTTCTGTAGAATAATGTGATGGAGTTTGTTGATATGATGCCGTATTAGAACCGTTTTTATTCGGTTCTTCAATGTTATTGTTAACCATAGTATATTTAAATTAGTTAAAATTAAATAATATTAAGTTTTATTGTTTTTCTCGTTCAAAGTTTTGGTTTTAATTTGCTTCTTTTTGAATGATGATTGATGGATAAGAACTGTTGGATGCAATAAAAAAACAAGCTGGCGGTTTCACCTAATGAGACAATAGATAGTGTCAAGGTTGAGTGAATGGGGGACAGAGTGAGAAGCGTAGTTGTATGATTCGGAATAGGGAATAGGGAATAGGAAATAGGGAATGAGGAATATGGTATATAGGTCAGGGGTATGATGAGTGATGAGATGAGTGATGAGTGATCAGGGTGTGGGAAATTGCAAGGCAGTAAAAAAAAATTAAAAAAATAATGAGTTTAGTGAAATTGAGAGGGAAATCAAGAGGAAATTGAGAGGGAATTTCAGATTTTCAATTTGCCGTCCAGCAGCCCAGGAGTCTGACAGCGGGTGGGAGGACTTTGATATTCTACATATGTTTACTATAAGGCATTGTCATCTAAGCTTTTACAATTCTGACTTGCTATTATTCTTGTTGTTGTTTTAGTTGTTGAAAGAGCCAAGAGACAGCTTCTGAATTGTCGGATTGAGTTGGTAGTAGATAGTAGATCGATAGCAGTGAAGAGCGAGAGGCCAGATTTAAGAGTTGGCGTTAATCGTTAATTGAGGTTGCTTCTCAGTTACAAAATTCACCGGTCAAATTGAACAACCCCCGGATTCACACATCTATATATATTATAATAACAGTTTGGTTCTAAATGCTAGCATTAAACTAATAACTAATCACTAATTACTAATCACTAATCACTAATCACTAATCACTAGTCGCTGATAATCTGCATTTCTATCTTCCATCTCCCCCGTCACCCGTAATAATCGCATAATAGTTTACAACGTTGGATCTATTGTCTCCGATAAAGTGAAGAAATAAGAAACGAGGCTTAAGTCGGTCTCTGATTCCCATTTCCCATGCCATTACATGTCGTCTTACGTAAGAAATATTA
>JAJMEW010000174.1:119936-170676 GCA_030574395.1 Pichia californica
AGTAGTTGGTTTGGAGGTTCTTGGTTCGTCTTCTTGGTTCCAGAGTCTGGTGGTTTGCTTCCCGCTAGTTATTACTATCTATTCTTCTTAGTAGCTTCGCTCTAACTCTTTATAATATTAAGTCTATATAAAATCTTCTATACTTTAACAACTAACACACACCTAAAAACCTTAGCTATTAAATCCTCGGTTTAGTATTACTTGATGGTGCACTCTTATAAATGTACCACTGGTTAGCTCTTCGTATTACTACTTTTAGAATAATCTTCGATGTATGTGTTGTTGATCTATATAGGTTTATATATACAATGTATCTAGTACCAGAAGAGAGTCATATAATAGAGAGACCAGTATCTATATAGGGTTGGGCGTATACAAGTGTGGCTGGTGTGCGTCCATCAGTAAACTTAGGGTCTTAAGCCCTGAATCATTACACGTGATAATCTAGCATTCTCACTATTAGTCCTTAATATATTATTATAGTACTAACATTACTTGACGGAATATTTTCTTGAATACAAATTTATTATTATTTACGCATTTATTTTGATTCAAAAATAAGATAAATTTATGTATAATTTAATGACACAAGAATATAAAATGTAGTATATATATATATGTATGTATATAAAAATGTAAGTATATAAAAGGTATGATTGATAGTCAATTAATTTTTGACTTTGTTGTTGTTGTTGTTTTTGTTGTTTTTAACAATATTTGTAGTCCCACCAGAACCCATCTTAACTTGAAATTCAACCAGTCCTTGCATCATGTTAGAATAAACTTTAGGTTTGTAACTTTCAGGCTCCTTTTTGTTAAATGTTGTAATCAGGTTTCTAAATGCTGCATCTTTTGAAGATTTATTATAGTTTTGCTTCTGTGGACTACTATTTTTACTATTATTATGATTATTATTACTAGTAGTAGTAGTAGTAGAAGTATTATTAATTAAAGAAGTTTTTCTTTTACTTGAATGTAAATTTTCACCAAAATCTTGACTTTGTTTCATATCCATACTAGTCTTGCCATCTCTATCATCATGAGTTGAAGAATTTGAAATAGTTGAATTTGTTGATGTATTACTATAGATTGAATTAATTGAATTTCTATTTTTATTTTTAGAATTCACTAATGTCTTATTTTTAATAGAATTTGATGCAGTTTGTATTAACATTGGAATCTTATTAGAATTCATCATTAAATTCTTATTCTTATTATTATTATCTTTCTCGAATTCTTTATTTTCATCAGCTTTATTAAAATTAAATAATTCTTCTTCAAATTTTATAATTGAATTTTGAATTTCAATATTATTTTTCTTCAGTTCTTGTAAATTATGGTTACTAGTATTTGTAAAACTCATAGTTTTCATAAATTTTTCAGCTTCAACTTCATCAGATAATTTACTACTATGGATATTTGTATTTACAATCCTAAACTCTTTTAAATGATTTTGAATATCTAAATTTGATGATGATGATGATGATGATGATGATGATGATGATGATAATGATGTTTGTGCTGGTGGTACAGTTTTCCAAACAGACAGTTTTGGTACAGCAGACTCTTCTTCAATTCCATTAATTTCATGATTATATTTAATAGCTCCAGATGAAAATCTCCCAGTATTCAGATTAGGAGAAGAATTTGTTGTCAGTTGTTCAAATTTAAGCGCAGTTTTAGTTACTGGTGTAAGCGGACTACCAGTAATATTGTTATTATTTACATTAACAAGTTCGAAATTTGGAGTAGAAACAAATGAAGATCTTCTATTGGTTGACAATAGCAAACTTGGAGGAGTGAATATAGTTGAATTTTTATTGTTTCCTGATACTGGAGATGGAGTAGATGCATATGTTAATCCATTAAAACTAGATGTACTTAATTCACTATGTGTACTAATTGTACTATTTGCTCTAACGGGTACTTGTGGGGAAAAATTAATAATTTGTTGTTGTGGAAATGCATGCGAAATAAGAGGGGTATTAAGTTGAATACTGTTAGATGAAAATGTTGGTGGTGAATTATATTTAGAATTCATGTATTGATTCTTTGTATTATTAACAAATTGAATTTCCTTATCCATATTTTGATTTGAATCATTCGTACTTAATGATACAATAGTTTCTAAAGTATCAGAAGAACCTGGTAATTGAGCATACATATCAAATGTGCCTGAGCTTTTAGAAGATGTGGAATTTTTAGATGTATTAGATCCAGCGGATATATTTGTTCGAACAGAATTAGAAGTTGCAGAAGAATAAATAGAACATGAAGAAGGTTTCACCTTTGCACTTCTTAATTTAGATATTCTTAGAGGAGAATCTAATAACTTGATCTCGGATGTTAAGTCAGGACTTTCTGGATTAATTGCAAAATTGATTAACATTTCCGGTTGCTGTTGATGTTGCTGTTGTTGTGACTGTGATTTAAGTTGCAATTGTAATTGTTTTTGTTTTTGTTTATTTTTGTGTTGAAATGCTTGCGATTGTGTTTGTGTTTGTTGCGGCTGGTATTTTTTCTTGATATGCAGATTTTGAGATTCATACTGATATTGAGATTGTGAATATTGCTTAGATACTTTTTTCGAAGAAATAACTTTATTTTGAGATACATTTGGATTAGGTTTTGAGTTCATTAGTCTTCCAGTTGATTGAACGTTCACAGACTTCTTGAATTGATCATTTGAATGTGTGTAATGAATCGGTTTGTTACAAGTAACAGTATTGTTGGTGGTAGTATTGCTGATGATGATGTTATTGTTATTATTGTTGTTGTTATTATAATTGTTATTATTATTGCTATTGTGATTATTGTTACTGTTGTTAATGTTGTTGTTGTTAATATTGCTATTATTGTTACTACCTACAGCTCTTGCAGCAGCTCTTGCACTCTCGTGTCTTTGTAATTCAGCTAATCCTTTCATTGAAGGAGTACTGGTAGCAACTACAGCAGCAGATTGTGCCATTCCTTTCTTTTTGGCAGGAGATTTTGCAAGTCGTTTTGTTGTTGGTGATTGAGAAATATTTGTTGGGAGTCTCTTAACTGATAATTTTTTTGAAAGTTTTACAAGTGGAGTTTGAGTTTGAAATTGTGGTTCTTTACTAACTTTTGATAATGGCACAATTGTAGAAGAATTACCATCATCAGCATCACCATTATTATTATTATTATTATTATTATTCTTACTTATAAGAGAATCAATTTCAGTCAGCAATTGTTCATCGATAATACTTGAAGGAAGAGGAGAATTGATTACAGAATTCATAATTGAAGTTTCATTTGAACTAACAATATTTGTTGGGATTGGATCGGTAAATGATATATGATTATTCATATGAGTATATAATGATGAAGAAGTGAAAATTGAATTATCTAAATTTGATAAATTTATTGTTTCATCAGTATAAGCATTACGATTTTGGACAAGAAAGTTTGAAAATTCCTCCAATTCAATTTCAGATTGTATATTTTCAACAGAAGTTATAGTTGCATTATCAAACAGTGGATTTTCAAACGAATTATTTATTGAAGAAGTTATTGCTTCTTCTTGAGTAGATGAAATATATGATTGAGGATCAGTATTTAGGATATCTGCCAAATCTAGCATATCTGAATAATCCGTATCCATTTTAACTTGTGACATTTAGAGGATTGTTTGAACTTTTGTTAATAACGAATGGAATGGTTGGTGATACAACTTTTAAAAAAAAGAAAAATCACACACACACACACAAAATAAAGTAAAGCGAATGAATAACTGTAATAAAAATGCAATTGTTAAGTGAATATATGTATATAATGATAAAATTATAAGTGTATATTTCAATTGAATGAACAAGTTGGAAAATGAAATGTGAAGCAGAATATTTTGATTTTATGCCACAATCTATATGTAGTGTGTAGCTGAGGTAACGGACGAACAGTGAGATTTGAGATTGAAGAAAATCGCTGCGAAAATGAAAAATGATGTATCAGCGGTTGGTTATCTCCTTAGGTACTATAAATTCTTAGTGCGCTATCTATTGTGTGATAGTGAAGGTGGGATTTATAATTTGTATGGAAGGTGATTTTTATTTATGTGGGATGACGGATGACGATTGGGAATTGGGATGGTTCAAAGTGAGAAATAACAAACAACAAAACTGCGTTTACACAAATATAATAAATGTACCAGATAACTTATGTACTGTATTCGTTGTTGTTGTTGTTGTTGTTGCTGGTATTTTCTGTTCCTGCTCCTGCCTTAGAGAGAAAGTAAAAAGAACGGTTTGGAATTTGGACTTTGGTCGCAGTAGACAAGGCTTTATACCGTAAGGCTATTATTGAGTGTTGAAAAGATTTTTCAGGTGGAAATTGTCTTGACTTAGTTCAGTAAAAACTAAAAACACAACAAGTCACTTTCGATTGAGTTCAATTGTGAAGTTAGAGAGTAAAAAACAGAAATTGATGATTGACAAAGTATTTGTTGTTTGCAAGCTATACGATATATAATTGATGACGTATATATATATTGAATGTCTAAGAGAGGTATTTAGATAACGAAGAGAGAATTGAATGAAACAACGAATTGTGGAGTTGACAATAGATACCTAAAGTCGGTTGAGTGTATATATCAAGATGTGTAAGTTGTGAAGATAAATGTAGAGGAAGATGAAGTGTAATGGTAGTAGGAATGGGAATGGGAGGGTGAACAATTAATAATGAATGTGATACTGAATAATGGTGAGGCTGGTTGGTAAATGATAATCGATAATTGATAATGTTCGATTGTACTAGCACTTGCAGAGAGTGTGTAGTTTGTGGCTCGTGCAAAAAACAAAAAACTTCTTTCTCTTCTGCGCGGGTGGGGGCGGGAGTGGTAAGAGGTAAGCTTAGTGGGAAGTGGGAAGTACAAGAGACAAGAGACAAGACAGATAGGTGAAGAGGCAAACACTACATGTCACGACACAATGCAATTCAGTTCGAAGTGTTCTGAATAGATACCACTTGACAACAACAACAACAACAACAACATCCTTTAATAATGTTTTCTACCCGTTTCTCTCTTTTAGCAAAGACTAAGTTCACCACTCCTAAGGCTGTCTCTTCCGCCCCTTTATTTGTCATCCGTGCTCAGCAACTACGTTTCCTCTCCCAAGAAACAAAAAAAGCTATCGATGAAGCTGTTAAATCAGCTCCAGTAGTCTTATTTATGAAAGGTACTCCAGAAGCCCCAGCTTGTGGTTTTTCAAGGGCAACTATTCAGCTTTTAGGTCAACAAGGTGTCGATCCAATTAAATTCGCAGCTTATAACGTTTTGGAAGATCCAGAATTAAGACAAGGTATAAAAGAATATTCTGAATGGCCAACAATTCCCCAACTTTATGTTAATGGAGAATTTGTCGGTGGTTGTGATATTATTACAAATATGAGCCAAACTGGAGAATTATCTGAA
Source organism: Pichia californica (assembly GCA_030574395.1). Classification (NCBI taxonomy): domain Eukaryota; kingdom Fungi; phylum Ascomycota; class Pichiomycetes; order Pichiales; family Pichiaceae; genus Pichia; species Pichia californica. The sequence goes on from JAJMEW010000174.1 coordinate 125,374, forward strand.
TTACTAGAAGAAGCACATGCTTTGATTCCTCTTGAAAATGACAAATAAAAACGTTTCCAATCTAATCATTACTCTTGTATAAATTTAATTTAATAGATTCTGTTTACTTTCCACTACATATCTAATATATTCTTCATTGATGTATTTCTTCGCCTTAAGTTTTAAGAGATTTTGGTATACTCTTATCACTCCATTAGAAAAAATTATAATTTTTCAAGAGTAAATTATTACCCTAAAAACTACTTTTGTTTGATTTTCGTTCCGTACTGATGAGAAACAGACACTACACACATCAATAACTAAATTCATAGTTATCCAGTCTGTCTCCTAATGAAAAGAAACGTTGTTTTATTTTTTATTATTTCTTATCTCTGTTATTTTTAATTGGGCCTTTTCTTGTCTATTAAAAGATGTATATTCTATAACAAATCCCATATAACCTATTTCTATGTATATATACCTTATACACTGTAAAGACCAACTGTTTAAAATGCTTATAATTCATGAATCTTTTTACCAGTAGAATTGTTTAAAACTGTAGTTGTAAGAGGAGTTAAATCAGCAATACCTCTGAATTCATCATTACCATTATCATTTTTACCTGTAACACTAAAATTAAAAGATTCTTGAAATGACTTTTGAAAGTCACCCATCAATCTCATAGAATTACCAAGCAAGTTACTACTAAATGAATTAGCCATCTCTTGCCAATCAACTCTTCTGAAATTATCTGACTTCACAGCTCGGTTACAACAAAATTGAAATAACTTTTCACCTAGTCGGAGATAATGTTTCACCATGTTAACTGAATCTTCAGTATGACCAATACAGTTTGGTCTCAATTCATATCCGGTCACTAATTTTATACCTGCAAATATCATACTGACAAGTACAAAATCAATCCCTAAGTGTATTAATCTGCCTGGTGATAAAAACTGGAGCATGTATTAGTATTAATATAAAACATTTGGTAACATCACGAATTTAATGTTAGTACTTATCAAAATGAAGCTGAATATATATTCAAAATAAACTTACACCCATTTTTAACGTGTATTATTTCTTGTGTAATGTGTTGTTTAAGAACTCCTATTAAGAAAGAAACATAACTCAACAGCTATGGTCATCTTAAGATACTGCCTTTTGCCTTATCCCGAAAACCTGCAAGTGAATAAAGATTGATCGCCTCATTTTTTTCTCGCGTTCCACAGCCTGAAAATTGTCAACATGTTTCCAGTGATTAGTGATTGGCTATCTTTCGTATCTTCAACACTTTCAATATAGAAACATTCGTTCATGGTGGTATTAAAGAGCTTCGAAATAATCATAACTTCTTTTGTCTCCACTAACAATATGAGTGAATCGGATCAGAATGGAAATGAACAATATTCTGTGACTCTTTCTTCTGCAATTACCTCACTTCCTTCAATAAATACTCCCCTTACAACAACACAAATCAAATCTCTTCATCCTGTCAAACTATTTACGTTATCAAATTCAAATGCTGGATCTGGTGTTTCTACTCCATCTTCAACATCTTTATTTGTTCCATACACTTCTATAGAGCATACTCCTCAGGGAAATTACTTTATTACAACGTCTCCAGATGGTTCACTTCAATTATATGACGCATTACGTGCACGGTCATACAAAACTATATATTCGAAAAAATATGGATGTGCCAATGCAATGTTTACTCTTCGTACAGCAACACAATCCACCCCATCATCTTGTGTTATTTCATCAACAATTTCTGTAAGTAAAGATAATATATCAAATAATTCACTTAGATTTCTTGATCTAAACACAAACTCATTTATTAGGTACTTCCAAGGTCATACAAAACAAATTACATCCATTGTTTCTTCACCGTCATCCACATTTGGTTTGGATTCTTTCTACTCGTCATCTATGGATGGTACAGTGAGAGTATGGGACTCAAGATTGGAGAAATGTTTTGCATGTCTTGCAGGTATGGGGTATAATCCAGTCATCTCTATAGAAAGATCAGGAACAATCATGGCTATTTGGAATTCTTCAAAATCTACAATATTCTTAGTTCCTGTATCATCATTTCCGACAGGAATTATTGGTGAGATTAAAATTGAGTCAACATCAAATACACATAGATTTGAAAAAATGGTATGGGCTGATAAAGGACTTATTATAATGGATGCACCTGGATATGATAAAATAGTTGTGGATACTTTTAAAATGAAAGTTGTTGGTATACTAACTGGAGTCACACCATTTATTATATCTAATGATAGTGATGATGTTACCAGAAATGGAAGTACAGATGTTTCTCCAGATGGACTATGGTGTATTTCTGGTAGTGGAGATGGATCTATCTTGGCTTGGGACTTATCAACCTTATTTAATTCACCTACATTTCAAAAACTTACACCTGTCAGAATACGAGATGAAAATTTGATAGACAAAAAACTTGTCCCTAGAATACTTGCAGTGAATCCAAAATTTGGCTGTATAGTTACGGCGGATACAGAAATCGTTATGAGTATTTACGATATTAAATAAATATATGTATAACATCCTTGTAATTTTAGTAAAAAAAAAAAGTAAGCAAAAATTATTGAGTATCTAAGTATCTGATTTCAGCATGTTCAGAGCACCAATCACACCAATCTTTAAGCATTTTAATTCCACTCTGTTCAAGGGTTTCCATATCTCCAACAATTGCAAGTTGTTTTTTACATCTTGTAATCGAAACGTTCAATCTTCGAAAATCAGATAAGAAACCAACATCGGATGATTCCCAATTGGCAGTGCCATAGTTATCACCAAAGTTAGACCGAACTAAAGATAAGATAATAATCTCTTTCTCTCTACCTTGGAAACCATCGACTGTGCTAATTTCAATGTCTGGATATAAATTAGATTCTTCGGTAGCACTTTCAGTACCAACATTATCATCATCTTCACCTTGATCAAAACATATTCTACCTACCCATATTAATGATCTTAATTTTGCAACCTGTGCACTATATGGAGCTATAATACCTATATCTTCCTCTTTAACGCCTAACTTTATCAATGCTCTAATATGCTTTTGAACAACATAACATTCGCCAATATTAAATTTAGATCCACTAATCCCAAGAAACTTACCTGTAGATTCTGTAGATTGTTCTACCGATTCAGGACATGCTCCACCCTGTGTATCATACCAAATTACTTGTTCTACTAAATCATCATTCTCTTCTGATGATTCTTTAATATTTAAACTTTCAATTGAAACATCAATTTCTAGTTTTTCATCTGCATCCTCGTCACCCTTCTTTTTTAATTTTTTCTTAGGTTTTGAGGTAGTCTGCTCATTCTTAATTGCCTCCATTTTATTCTTTCTAACCAAATCTATAACCTTACAATTTTTTACTGAATCAGCAGCTTTAAGTTGTCCATTATACCATTCATTGCTTGGAAACTCCATACATTTCTCATTCATACGATATTGAGTGTCTAAGAGCTTAATGAATGGGATTTTAAGCTCATTTCCTCCATATGACTGTACAACACGATCAAACAACGATCGGGATAATACATTGAATGCATGTTTATTGTCAATATTATTTCCAGAATCTGATTTTTTCTCTGAAACATGAATCGTTGGTGGTAGTTGTTTATTATCACCTGCAAGAACTAATTTATCTGGACAGTGATTCACAATAGGAATCCAGCATGCAGGTTCTAAAGCTTGTGAAACTTCGTCAATAATAACAGTATCAAAAAATCCTTTACCAACTCCCTTTACATTAGTTGTATTCTTGTCAAAATTATATAAATTTCCAACGATATCCCAAGATCCGGAACCATGCAAAGTAGCAACTACAACTTTGGAACCAATAAGTATATCTCTGACACATTTCTTACTTCTGTTTCTAAATTCCTTATTTAATTCTTTGATTTCACGCCAAATTTCTTTTCTATCAGTATAATCCTTACTAATCTTTGGCTTTCTAACTTCTTTTTCTAATTTTGACAAGTCTTTAGTCAAATCATCTAATTGTTCACCTCCAACCTGTGAAGCTAAATACTCTAATGAATGTTTCCGAATACTCTGTAAAACACGAGCCGGATGTCCAATTCTAACCAATTTAGAGTCATCGCCTGCAAAATATCCAGATAATCTTTCAATAATGGTATCAACTGCTATATTAGAAGGTGCCGTGATCAAAATTCGTTTGGCAGGATACATTTCTAAATGCTGAATAATATATTCAACTAGTGTTGATGTTTTACCTGTACCTGGTGGACCATGTATAATAGTAAATGGAGAAACCAATGCAAATTTAATAGCATCCTGTTGTGAATCATTTAAGTTTTTATTATAAAACTTAACTGATTTTTCTACATTACCCAATTCTACTGGTGATGGTTGGAAATATTCTTTGGTAGCTAATAAGTATTGTACTATCCGAGGTGCATACTCTTGATTTGATGAAATTGAATCTAGTGAAAATTCAGAAAGTTTTCGTAATGTTGATTCCATACGTCTGTATGTTGTCTCATTAGTAATTTTGACTATCCAAACACGCTTTCCAGATGCCTGAAGATCCCAGACACGGTTAGCTACTTTGTTTTCGTTATCTGTAGCATCTGCAGATGACCCTGCATTTGTAAGAGAAACACAGATACGAAATCCGTTAGATGATGTAACAACACCTTCAATAGATACATTTTCAACCTCCAATTCTTTCGTATCATCTTTCTTAGATGAATTATGTAGTTTCTTTAGCATAGCATTCTGATTTGCATTTGGATTAGTATCAATTTTCACAATATCACCAGGCCTAAAATCTCCATTTGAGAATTGATTAGATTGATTTGAAGATGATTTTGATGATTTTTTTGATGATTTTGATTTAACTGATTTGTTAGTTTTACCAAACTTTCCATTTTTAAATGGTTTAGCATCTGCTATTGAAACTCCTGATATAGCACTATCCATTACCAATTCAACAATAAGTTTTCCACCCATACTCTTTCGAATATTTTCAATAACTAGATTTAAAATTGCCAGTCCATGTTGGGCAAGTATTTTTGGTGGAGTTGTAGATAACAATTGATGGGTTGTTTCATAATCCTCTCTTTTCTCTACAGAAAGAGCTGTTAAAAACTTTTCAGATAATAACTGGTTTGATACAGACATATTCGTATATCCGGTAGGGTTAAGAGAAGAGTTATGTGGGCCACAAAAAGATCGTGCATATTAAGCAAAGTCGTTTGAAATAAAAGTTGAAATTTATGCTCAAGATGAGACCCTACAAGCATATTTTTACAATAATATTCGAATTGAGTTTTTGTTGAAAAACTACTTAAATGTCATAATTAAACAACAATCTACAATTATATTTTGAAGTTTTTTTGATAATAAATAAATGATTCATTATTTTTCATGAAATAGAACATAACTGTTTGTATTTAAAAATAAATAGGAATAAATAAATAATTAGATATAGGAGTATTAGCGTAAATTAAAATCCAATGTCTAACAATCTTACATGATAACCAAGTCACCGAATTTTTCCTTGTAACCAGGAACTTCGAATCTACCCTTGGAAACCATGTCAGAAACCTTATCTTCAACATCTGGTCTAGCCTTAACAACATCATCAACTGTTAATTGGTCGAATGGTCTTGCGGATTCAATGTTGTCAAGAGTCTTCTCTAAATCAGCTAATTCAGCTAAAACTAAAGATTCAGTCTTCTTTGCGTTTTCAATTGCCTTAACTTCAAAAGCTTCAATAACCTTTAATTGTTTTGATAAATCAATGGTAGATGCCTTGAATGATGAGACATCGGACTTGATCTTTGAGATAATTTCTTGGTTCTTTAAATGAGAGTAAGCATCAAACTTAACATCAGTAGGTTGGTGCTTTAATTCGTATAAAGTAGTCTTTGCTTCATCATTTCTCTTCTTGAAAGCGGTAAGAGAAGATGCAGTTTGGCCAGTAAGACCTAATTGAGGAATGATCTTTGACCAGTCAAGTTTGGAAGCAGCAGACTTTGCGACAGACATGTTGATTGTGTGATATGTGAAGTAAGCAAAAGAACTGTGAGTTAAGTTACAGTGTTGACCACTGGTTTACTTGTTTGTACGGTGTGTCCTTGTATCCGTGTCTCTCTTTGCCTTTACTGTCTACAGTCTACAGTGCTCACCAAACTGCGAAAGCATCTTTCTCACAATAATTTCTCACCCGTACGCAACGCTATTGGGCAATCCTAGCGCACCGGAGAGGTGTGCACAGGGTACGTCTGTGTTGTGCCAACAAAAAGGAGCAGCGTTACGTAAGCAAAATTATTTGACATTGCTGACGTAAGGTATCAGGTAAAGTTTGCACTCTAAACTGAACAGTAAGTATACCTTGAACAACTTTAAGTTGGGGAGTCAATTTCAGTCCTTTGATTCTGTAAAATCTCTTCTAGTTACTCATTTATATCTTTATCAGTAATAGAGTACAGTGTAACATACAACCGAATGTTATGAAATGATTAATCTCTTCCAATTATATGCAATGTTATAAGGATTTGCATAACATAAATTGATTATTTAAAGGACATTAAAATAGTTAGAGCTTGGTTTGCTTTTGGTGTACAGTATTAGACATTAGACTCTACTCAGTATATTAAAGGTTACAAGAGATGACACATAATATATTTCCATCAATTGAATCATTAAATGCATCATTACATTAATATATTCTCATTTAAAAACTATTAATCTAAATTAATTCATGATTATAAAAATTCGTAAATTTCATCCATCAATGGCTGGCTTTTCAGACCAAATATTTGACATATCCCTATGCATTTGATGATTCAATTAAAATTGACATTATGATCATTACCCTAACAGACAAATAGATGATATTTTTATTTACGTATCAGAGTAGTGTTGAGTACATGCTAATTGTCAAAAAGACCGACCGCACTCATTTCCCAATTGCAGTTTCTTGCGATCAGTGAAGTTTTTAGAATCGCTGAAATTTATTTTAAATTTGACAAAACTGTGGCTGCTCTCTTTATCGTGTGTCATTCTTCATGTTATCTCACCATAAAACAGTAAACAGTCACCGAACTAACACTAGCTATTCCGTATTCTGTATTCAATATTCAATATTTACCTTCAACGATTTTTTGAAACTGAAATTTATACTTACTATTTTAGATTCCTGAAAACTCGAATTTCAAATTTCGAATTTCATTTTAATTCTGTCAATACCTTACATCAAACGAACTACTCAATAACTAATCAAAAATGCCACCACCGTCTTCTACATCAATAAGTAAATCACGTTCTACTTCATCAACTCCAATATCAAATCTCAGTCCGAAGAACCAATATGCTGAGCTCAGTTCTTTTAATTACCATCACGAGTTTACAGATTCTAATACAAATATGACAAAAGATCATTCTTCACTTTTCAAAAGATCTCTACTTCATAAATGGAATTATAAACATTCAATACTTTGTATGGTTGCTTCTCCAAGAAGAAGACTACTTTTTTGTGGTACTCAAGAATCATCGATTATTGTATTAGATTTAATTACATTTCAGAAAAAATTTGAAATTCCAACTCATGTCGGTTCCGTTTTGTGCCTTCATCTCAGCGATTGTGAAAATATTCTATTTAGTGGTGGGTCTGATTCACTTGTAAAAGTATGGAAAATCAAAGATAAGACTTCTCGTCATCCATCTTACACTAGTGAAAATATCACTGATTCATCATATGATTCTTTTATTCAATTGATACCTACTCATACAATCTACTCATTATTAGATATCGGTGACATCTTTTCAATCACTTGGATTGATGAAATCAAGTCCGTTTTCATTGGTGCACAAAATGCATCTTTATCATTTGTACAACTAGATACTGAAATAAATGGTTCTGCTGATGATCATCTGCAATTCATGCCAAGTAATAGATTTGACAGGTTTTTCGATTCAGAAGGAACGAAAAAAGCAAATTTTAAAGCTATATCTGTATCATCATCACCATTGACATCATCATTTGCAGAATTATCTTCTTCAACTTCAAATACCAATCATCCAATAAAAGTTATTCAGGTTCCTCCAGAAAATATAATTTCTTATGCACATAATGGTTACTTATACGCAATTGATTTTATTACAATTTCAGATCCCTTAACATCACCAATTGCACACAGTATAGCTGAAAAATATCGTCATATTATTGTATCTGCTGGTGGTGATGGTGAAATTAAATTGTGGGGGTATGCAGACAGTACTCTAACATTTTTGCGTTCCTTATCACATCCAAAGATAGATTCCATTTTCTCTTTAACAATTTCCCCAACAACACTAAATATTTATGCTGGGTCTTCTGATGGTAATGTATCTATTTGGGACCTAACTACTTTTCAAATGTTGAAAATATTTCAAATTGATGAAAATAACGTTTATACATTAGCATTATCGCCATTGGTTAATGACGCTACTCCTCGTTGGTTACTTATGGGTACAGAATTTGGTATAACCAAAAGAATATTATCTAGCTCATCAGATATTGTTATCAAAACATATAGCGATATTGAGACATCTACATGTGTTAGAGTTATCAAAAATGATCCATGTCTTACATTAATCACATTTGCTGTAGATAATGAATCATATCTTGTTAGTGCAGGTTCAGATAAGACCATTTCTCTGTGGTCATTGGAAAGTATGAGCAATTCATGTGTTACTTCTAATGTTACAACTCATTCAGGAAATATTCTGAGTACAAAATATCCAAAGGATTTGACAACATATTTAACAAACGAAAAATTCTTACAAATATTAGGAGAATTGATTTCGTTTAAATCAGTCTCAAAACAACCTGATCTTTATATGGCAGATTGTAGAAATTGTGCTAATTATTTGACATTATTGTTTAAATCATTTGGTGCTTCACAGACACAATTATTCCCTATTCCAAATGGTAATCCAATAGTTCATGCCATTTTTAAAGCCAATTCATCAAAAGCACAAGCTTCAAATTACGATGTTCCAAGAATATTGTGGTATGGACATTATGATGTTATTCCTGCATCTCATTCTACTTGGGAAACACCCCCATTTGTTATGACTCCGTGTAATGGATACTTATATGGTCGTGGTACTACTGATAATAAAGGTCCATTATTAGTTTCTATTTTTGCCATTGCCGAATTACATTCTCGTGGAGAATTAGATAGTGATGTTGTATTTCTAATTGAAGGTGAAGAAGAAGCAGGTAGTTGGGGATTTCAAAATGCAGTTTTAGAGAATCAATTTTCAATTAGTGATAATGGTAAACCAATAGATTGGATTTTGTTAAGTAATAGTTACTGGTTGGATGATAAAACACCAGCACTTAATTATGGTTTACGTGGTAAAATTGAGATTTCATTAAATGTTTGGAGTGATAAACCTGATTTACATAGTGGTGTTGATGGTGGTGTTGTTATTGAGCCAAGCATGGATCTGGTGAAGTTATTAGGAAAATTAGTTGATAGAGATCAAATTTTAATACCTGGATTTGAAGAAATTTATAGAAAGAACAAAAGTCCATATAATAAAGAAGATAATTTGAAATATTTAGAAGATTGGGAAATTCCATTATATGAAGAAATTGCTAAAAGAGTCATTGACGTTGATATCAATGAATTAATTAGAAAATGGAGATTACCAAGTTTGTCACTTCACAAGATTGAAATGTCAGGTCCTGATAACGGATCTGTTATTTCTCAGAAGGCGGAAGCTAAGTTAAGTATACGTATTATACCGGGACAAGAATTAGAAAGTGTTAAGGAATCATTTATAGAGTATGTTAATAAGTGTTTTGGTGAGTTACACAGTACAAATCATATTGAAGTTAAAATTATGTATGAAGCCGAACCATGGCTAGGAGATGTGAATAATTTAGCATATAAGACATTACGCTCCTGTCTAAAAGAAGAATGGGGAGTTGATCCCATTTTTGTACGTGAAGGTGGTAGTATTCCATCTGTTAGATTTTTAGAAAAAGTATTTGCATGTTCTGCCGTCCATGTTCCTACTGGTCAATCCAGTGATAATGCTCATCTTAATAACGAACGTGTCAGAATTTTAAATTTATTGAAGTCTAAGGAGATTATCAAAAAGGCTGCTAATCGTTTGCCTAAACTTGTTTGAATATATATTTTCTACAAATTATAAACTGAAAGATAGTTTATAATTTTGTTAAGAGGAAAAAAGTTCCGTAAAGCAAATCTATATCATACATTAGGTATATAATGCGTTATATAAGAGTAAATAAAAATCAACCATTATAAAAATTGAAATAATAAGAAGAATGAGATTCATAAAAAAATAGGGTAAGAAATAAATAGAATAATTAATGATAGTGAAAAGAAAAGGAAGAAACAAAAAATAAAATCAAAGTAGCAAATCATAATTATGTTTATTTTTCATTACTGTTTTCTAGCAAATATATATAATTACATGTTAGAAAATGAGCAAGTAAAATAAATCAAAATGAAATAAAGTTGTTTAGTATTTTATTAAATTAAATTAAATCATTATAATCAATAATGAAAATAATATCTTGACAAAAAGCTAAATTATTAGTTTATATGTTTTATTAAAAAAGATATAAGTTGTACCTAAATTATAAAGTAAGATAAAGCTTTTATATTTTTAACATTTTTTTTGTATTTGTTTGAACTTTTTCTGTTGTATTATGTATATGAAGTTTTGAATGTAAGGTCAGAAATGAAAAAATTGATTATGGTTGTTGTTGTATAGATAGTATTGTTTGTTTCAAATATTTGCAAATCAATGTAATCAATGAACTATTAAAAATGAAATCAAATCTATTTTATGAAGAATCACACATCTTAAAGTAAAGCAAAGTTTATTTTATTATATTATATTAAGTATTGAAATATAACCATTGAAATATTTACTTTCTTCTGAATGCACAACCGTCAGAAAGCTTACACTTACCACCAGTTGGAGTACATAAGACATTGGTACAAGAGTCACATGTAACAGCAGTTTGGGAGTGTGAGAAAACAGTTGTGATTTGTAAACAACCTGGACACTTGACATCCATGAAGAAAGATCTTGGACCTTGAACTAAAGTCTTTAATTTGTGTTTTTGAGCTTCAGAAGCTGGGTTTGGGTGTAACAAATCTTGAACTAAAACCATGTTGATTGATGTGTATACTCTGGTATCTGACAAAAGCAAAAAATTATGATATAAAAAAAGGTATATCAAACTAAAGTAAAGAACCTGAAAAGAGCAATATATTATGTGAATAAAGGAGTTTAGCGTATAACCCTTAGTGACTGGCACACTCCCAGTGGGTGTATGCTGTACGTCCAAACTTTCCAAGAGGTGGCAAGGGAAATGGGCTGCACACTATGCGAAGCGAGGAGGTGAAAATTCTTTTTTTTGTGGCAAAAGTGCGGAGGAGACCGAGTTGTGACTGTGAAAAAGTGCTGTACCTTTTACCAAACCCTGATTGTGTGCACGTGATGAGTGTGACATGAGAAGAGGGTTTTGATTTTTGCTAGCGCATTTATTTTTTTATTTTTTTATTTTTTTATTTTTTTATTTTTTTATTTTTTTATTTTTTTATATTTTTATTGATTTTGAATTTAAAGGTTGAGGCTCAGCGCTCAGTGCTCAGCGTATGAAAAAGAAAAAAGGCAAAGGGGAAACGGGAAACGGGAAACGGGAAACATAATGAGTAATGAGGAATGAGGCTTTCGGAGTACGCACACAATGTAATCAGTGGTTCTTTTGAATACTCACTCATCTTTCATCTGATTTTATCATCATGATTGATTTATACAACATAAAACAATACAAAAATAAATCAAACTTACGATGGAAAAAAGTACAAGCCTATACAGTGACTCCGATAATAATCAGACTCCTGTATCTCCTTTGCATCCTTCGTACTTGTTGAAAAATGTCAACACAAAACCACACAATGAACCACCAAAGAAATTACATATTTCAGGTACTCAAATTATTCTTTTGAGCTTTATATTTACAGTATTCCAAAATATATCACTATCTAAGTTACCAAAAACTTCATATTTTGTGATTCCTGTTGTAGTCAGTACTACTGTAGGATATTATTTTATTCAACATCTACCTATCAGTTCAAATTTCTTTAAAATGAAAATCAGATTAATCTTAACCAAATTATATTCTTTGACACAAGGGGTAAAATTTGATTTATGGCTTACTATTATTATTATTCTACTAAGTTCATGGATATTAAGCATTTGGAAGGCAAGCATCAGTTTTGTGATATGGTGTTTCATAATTTGGGTGTATAATCTCGATGAAACAAGCTCATCAAATTCTATTGATAGTTTAAATCCAGAATCATCGTATTTATACAAAACAGGAGATGATCAAAATTTATTGACTGGAATGTCAAGTTTTGATAAAGACTCGATGTTGAACTCTGGTATACACGATTCTTCAAGTTATAACAGATGTTGTTCTGCATCTCTTGGTTATATCAACACATTAGAAAAAAAAGTTAATCAATTAAGTAAAAGGATATCTATATTAGAAGATGATAAGCTTGAACAAAATATCATCATCTACACTTTTAATCACAATCTTAATGATAAAATCGGTAGTTTGGAGAAGAAGATTCATGAGAATGAACAATCAAGAAAAAAAGATTTAAGTCAAATTTACAATGTGATATTTTCACTAAAACAAAGAAAAAGAATACGTATCAATATCCTCAAAATGTATATTAAACAGTTTCTTCTCTGGGTGCTTCCTGAACTAACTGTCCTTATTTTAAAAAGAGTTAAAGCAGCTATAACCGTGAACATTATGAGATTGCGCGGAATCTTCCATTTGTAGATATACAACGTATAATGAAGCCTCAATATAGGAATATCTTTTTTATTCTAATTTTTAATATCTATTTTCTTTTAATAAGCAACAACAATTTATTCTCCTTTAAAATGAATTAAGGACTGACAAGTTCTCTAAATCATACATGGCTAACAAAAGTAGGCCGAAGAAAACACGTGGGGTTTTCTACAAAAAGTATGTTTATGGTGCTGTATCACCAGATGTGGATGATTATGAAGACTGGGAGGAAAATGATAATTGGGATATAACAAGTATAGATAACAAGAAGAAGCTTGTAAAATCAAAGAAAAACACACTAGAAGGGAAATTTGGAAACTTGAGCTTAAATAATAATGAAAAACTGGATGAATCTGATATAATTTTAAATCAACAGATGAAATTTCCCCTTGAAATTATACTGAAGATTTTAGAATATACTCCGAAACCATATATAACTAATCATTTATTATTATGCCGGGCAATATACTGGAGTTTTCTATGCAAGATATATCTATATCCAAAATTAACATCCAACAATTTATTGACATTTTTAGATGTTATCAGTGGTGATAATGCAGCACATGTCAATCATAGTGGAGACATAAATAGTATAACTAAGAACTTGAAACTAGCCATGAAAAGAAAATTTCAGGAGATGGTCAAATGTTTAGATTTGTCAGGTGTTGTACAAAGTGGAAAGAATTCTTACATGAGTAAATTATTAAGAAGAACAAGTGCTTCCTTAGAGATATTTATTTCATCACAATCGAGTTTTGGGGCTGCACCTTTAGTAAGTATTAAGAGTTGTTTACGATTAAAAGTGCTTGATTTAAGATTGGTCTCTGAAAGTGTTAATCTATCAGAAATGTTCAAGAGTATAGAATATTTACCCGAGTTGGAGCAACTATGTTTCCCGAGAAGTTCTGTCACGTGTGACGAATTTGATTTTAAATGGCCACAAAATCTATGGTATTTAAGGTTACAGGGTGGTATCACAGACAAATTTGCAACTCATGTAAGGTTTCCTGCAACTATTACGAATTTAGAATTTGCACATTGTCCACATTTAACAAAAGGTGGTTTAGAAAGTATATTATTGAATATAGGTATTAACTTAACAAGATTATCAATTACTTACCCAATGCCAAAAATTGGAGATAAAGGTGCAGACCAGTCATTCTTGTTTTGTCCTAACTTGAAAAACTTCTTTATTGATATTCAATATATTTCATGGGAACTTTTCAGTGAAGAGTTTTTAGTTATTCTTGAAGAATATGATAGGCCGCTTAAAAGTATAACGATTGAAAGCACAGGATACATGGGCATGTGTGATAAGCTTTCGCCAAACGATATAACTGTCGCAGTTGATGAAGACAGGTTACCTTGTTTAGAGAGATTAGGATTAAGTGCTATGCTTGGATGGGATTTTAAGAGTGAAGATATGAGTGATATGGTCAACGAATTAGATCATCATAATATCGAAGTTTTTAAGATTTAAAAAGGATGTGAGTTATACAAAAAAAAAGAAATAGACAAATATATAGTATATATTTTGATGTAGTTTTATAATTTATAGAAAAAATTGTTCTATTGTTGCCGTATGCAGTTGATATGATTATAAAGACTTGTTCATGAACTTCTTTTTACCGAAGGCTAACCAAAATTTACTTGGTTTTGTTGAATCCGTTAGATATAATCTTTGAATTAATCTTGAGGCAAGTTCTTGCCTAAATTGTGCAAGGTATTGTCTTAAGAAAACGGCGTCATTCTTGGTTGATGGTGGCAAATAAAGAGCATTCAATGGAAATCCAATATCACCAGGAATTGCGAAATCTTCTAATGAAAGATTGGTTAGTATTCTAACTGCTTCATTTTGATTTGTATTTGGAGACAAAGCATTGAGAGCTTGTGATACGAATAATATACCATAAATTAAAGTTCTATCAGATGCACCTTTAATTTCAAAATTCTTAAAAAATGTATTTGCCCTGAATAAGTCAAGTACTTCATCTATGATATCATATGGATCCATACATGGTAATGAAGGACCTTTAAATTGTGTCTTGATGGGTAAGACAGCCAAATTACCTACTATTCTTGCGTTGGTGTCTTCTTCTGCTAAAAAGGTTGAGTGATATGCCTGTAATAGTAGTGGAATTGAACGATTTGTTGAAGAAAGTCAAATTTAGTTAGTATTCAATCAATTGAATGATATAGGGGTGTCATATTATAAATTGAATACGTACTGGCATTTTGATAGTGTGTGTGTCTGTAAAACTAGCGTTTAAAAGCCTTATTAGCACTACAAAGAGGTTACTATGTAGCAGTCTACCAACATAATCAATGTGATCATTAATCAAATAATAATCGAAGCCTTTGTAAACTGTAAACCTCAGTATTAATAGTGACTAGGGAATGACTGAGAGTGGGCGGTGCAAGGATGTTTTTTACTTTTTAAAAAATTGGTATGCAATCAGCTCTGTTTGCTTATCATCTGACAGTATCAATAAACTACAATCACAATTGTTGAGGATTTTCACCGAAGAAGACACCAAATTTCAATTCTATAGGGTAGTTACAATTATATTATATATAGACATAGAATGTATGTTCTTGCAAAGTCTAAACAATTGTAATTTTGACAAATAAACGTATATTTTTTGTCAATTGTCCCTCCGTCTCGGAAAAAAAGCTGCCCGAGCGGGAGAAGAATAGGAAGAGAATAAGTAGAAAATAGAAAACCAAAATGAAGCAAGCAAAGCGAGCAGGAGAAGGAGTGTCAGACACCTCATTCTCAGTTTTGCCAGTCCTGGAGGTCTTACTAAGTCTACTAGAACCCTAACTGTGGTCTTTGAATCTCTCAGACAGATTTAAGGGGGTTAACATAGGAAGTAACAGTTCACCTACTGGAAGATCTAGTGAGAAAGAGTTAGAAAAGTGAAGTTTTGGCTGATTTTGCCACTCAAAACATATTCCAGTTGAAATAAGATAAAAATACCAATACATCAAAATAAGAACCTCTATACTGGAATACTACAGTTTATCATTCATTCTTTTATCTGATAATAATTTTTGATTAATTTTACGTTTAATCCTTTAATTAGGCTATATTCTTTCATTCAATTCATTTGTTTAATATAAATCAGTGTGTTCTATTTTTAAATCAAACTTAATTAAGTGATCTAGTATCAATAAAAATGTCACATAGTTCAAAGTCAAAAGGAAGCAATCATTCTGATTCTCTTAGGAATCAATTCTCTTCTATGCAGCTGGAACAGCCTTTATCAAGTATACCTTCATTACCAACTTCAAAGCTCACATCTCCTATTCGACAAACCCAATTGAATCAATTACATCAACAGTTGTCTCCAACAGCTGTTTCATCTACTTCACAACATCCGGCAAACACCAGTAGTTCTTTAAATTCAGACTCTAGATCGTCGAGCTCTGTTACACCTTCTCCAACTCATTCTAACCAACATTTAAACAATTATAATGGTAACACCAACAATGTTAATGTGTCTGTCAATAACAATAGCCATATCCAATATAGATCGCATTCATATTCTCAGCAAACAACTCCAACCAAGAATAATTCCAATAACAGGAATATAAGACTTCCAGTTTCAAATAAAGGTCAACTTCAGAGTCAAAATAATATAGAGTCATATTCTAATGATGGTTTCAATATGGGTTACTACTCTAATGATACTAATATTCCTCAACAGCAACAACAACAACAACAAAATTCAGCATATTCAGTACCTCAGCAACAACCTGTATATGGATATCAACAAAGACCTGCTTATAATCAACATCAAGCATCACAATCATCACAAAATTCACAGAACTCACTATCATCTCAGACATTTACTCAACCGTCTCAAACTCAAACCAATTACAACAACTCTAATCAAGTATATCCAAATTCAGATCAGAAGTATTATCAAAACACCAATCAATCGATTCCGTCTTTAACGCAGCAACAATATAATCAACCCAGCTATAAACAATCTTCCGTGTCTCCCTTGCCACTACCACTACCACAGCAGAGATATAATCAGAATAGACCACCAATTCCAAATGCACCCCAAATTAATACACATTTGAGTGAAGTTACTATTCAAAGAAACTTTCAATTGAACCAGCAAAATAGTTTACAAAATTCAAGTTCCTATAATGGAGATAGTCCCCTAACTATGAGAGCTCCTTCTACTTATTCCTCATCAATATCTTCTACAAATGTTCCACCACCTCCGCATCCTTTGCCGGAATCTCGGGCGTTAAAGGATTCTATTTACAAACCAAAGGAACAACTTCTACCTGCAGCCAATATGGGAGTGAAACAAAGATCGGGAACCGAATTGAGTGTCAAAACTGAATACCGTAATCAGTCAGGCGTAATAGATTCTAGTCATAGATCACCGTCCATGCCACAATTGAGAGAATTTGAATCTTCTAATTATTATCCAGTTGAAACTTCACCGCCACAAAGTTCGTCTAAAAAGAGTCCGATAGTTCGTCAATCCATGAATTTTCTTAAGAATGCAAGAAATTTTTCTTCAAGTTCGTTAAATAATCAACCTGAATCACCGATTAATACTGGGCATAGTTCACAAAAGGAAATGGAAAAGTATCACTTACCTTCAAAACAAGTCACTAGCAGTGGAAGAATCATTCCACAAAAGATTGATTATTCTTCTCAATATCAAGAATTACCTAAGAAATCTAGATCATTGAGCACTTTAACAAAGAGAGTTGCATCAAATACATCATTAAGAGCAGCAGCTGAAAAAAGTAGATATGTTTCTTCCAGTTCATTGAGCAGTACTCTTGTTGCTTCTCCATCTATGAAAAAGAGGTACATCTATCCAGCAATGGTTTCTGAAGTTGCAAGTGCATTTTTACATGAAATTAAATTAACTTGTCATTTTAAATATGGTATTGAATATAGGAATTCATTTTCAGGTGCTGAAGCGATTGATGTTATTTGCAGAGTGACAAAGATTCGTGATAGAAATTTAGCAATTATACTTGGTAGATCATTAGATTCTCAGAAACTTTTCCATGATGTTTCTTATGAGCACAAACTGAGAGATAACAAATCCGAGATTTATCTCATAAGTGATGAGTATCTTTATGATCAATCTGACAATTTTAGAAGACAAAATTCTGTTTCAAGTAATTTAAATATTACAGACGAATATAGTATGAGTGTATCTGCATCAAATCTGAATTACTCAAATGAAAAACTGTCTACTCCTGATGTTGGTGGAATTTCGGGAGTTTTCACATTATTGACAGAATGTTATTCTCCTACTTGTACACGTGATAAGATTTGTTATAGTGTTTCTTGTCCAAGAAGATTTGAACAAAAGCTGAGATCAGAAATGCAAAATAGTTCGTTGATTAGATCCGATTCACATATTTCTTTTACTCAAGATGATCAAAAGCAATATTGGCAATTGACTGTTCCAAAGAGTTTGATGGATAGTTTAAGCAAGAGAGAAGTCAAAAGGCAAGAATGTATTTTTGAAACCATTAATTCAGAAAAAACATTTATCAAAGATTTGGAATATGTTAGGGAATTTTGGATGAGACCATTAGCTGAAACAAAGATAATTAAGGATAAAGAAAGGGATCAATTTATTAGAAATGTATTCCATAATATTAATGAAATATGGGAAGTGAATCATAAGTTTGCAGAAGCTTTGGTTAGACGTCAACAAAAGTCTCCAATAGTTGATAGTATTGCTGATATTTTTCTTGATTTCATTCCTCAATTTACTCCATTTATTACTTATGGTGCTGGTCAAGTCATTGGTAAATATGAATTTGATAGGCAAAGAAGACATAATCCTCTGTTAAGAAGGTTCATAGAGGACACAGCTAAAAGAGAGGAATCTAAGAGGTTGGATTTATCCTCATTCTTATCAAAGCCAACCACGAGACCTGCAAGATATCCATTACTATTAAAGAGTATTAAAGATCATACCGATCCAGATTCTTCAGATTATAAAAAATTGGGTACAGCTATTGATTTATTAGAAAAGATGTTGACAAAGATTAATTTTGAAACTGGTAAACAATCAGATAAGATGAACTTATTCCAAATCAAGCAAAAATTGTTATTTAAGCCAGGTGAGCTGGTGGATCTGAAATTAAGTGCTGATAATAGAAAAGTCATTTACCAATGTGTTTTGAAGAAGAAAGGTTATCAAGAAAAGGAAAAGCAAGGTGAGATACATGTTTATTTATTTGATCATTGTTTATTATTCATTAAATTGGGTTACTTGAATAAAAGAGAAGTTTATAAAGTTTATCAAAGGCCTATTCCATTATCACTTTTATTTTTTTCTACTACTGAGAATCCTCCAACTTTTAGAGCTATAAGAAGTGCAGCAATAAAGACAGGTTCTTCACCAGCACAATTAGGTCAAAATACAAATTCTGGTTTAGTTCCTTTAAATTCGACGGTTTCTAAATCACCAATTTCTTTTAGGTATCTTGGTATTCATGGTTATGAGTTAACACTTTATGGTACTCCAGCTACGCAAAAGATATTGGCAACTAAAATAGAAGCTCAAACCAAAAAGATTCTTGCAGATAATGATGTTTACACTCTGACTCCATTATGTTCTAACTTTTTTGATTCTCAAAATAGAATTAATTGTGTTGTTCCATTTGATGGTGGTAGAAAATTATTATATGGTACTGATTCTGGTGTTTATACAGGTGATAGATCATCTGCAACATCTGCCACAACTAAAGTTATTTCAAAAGTTAATATTATTCAAGTTGAAATTATTCAAGAATATCAAATATTTGTTGCATTATGTGATAAGAAGTTAATATGTTGGCCAACTAGTGTATTAGAAGGTGGTGATCCTTTTAAGAATGCTAAATTGGGTAAGGAGTTAATGAACCATGCATCATTTTTTAAGATAGGTGTTTGTGATGGTACAATGTTATTATGTGCAGCTAAATCTACTTCCAATATTGTTCGTATATTTGAGCCTATTGATCCGATTCAACAAAAGAAACAGAAAAAGAGGTTTAATAATAGTAAAGAGGATATTCATTTCAGTTCTGAACCAGTATCTATTAATTTTTTGAAGACAAAGTTATGTGTTGGTTGTTCAAGTGGTTTCCAAATTGTTTCATTAGTTAATAACACTATGGAAACTTTACTAGATCCTGCAGATACTTCATTGGAGTTTGCTACTAACAAGGAAGGTTTAAAGCCATTAGGTATTGATAGAATTAACAGTGATTTCTTACTTTCTTATTCCAATTTTTCATTTTTCATTAATCACAATGGTTGGCGTGTTCGTCCTAAGTGGTTGATTGAATGGGAAGGTATTCCTCATTCTTTTGCACTTTGGTATCCATATCTTTTAGCTTTTGGTACTAATTTTATTGAAATCAGAAGTGTTCAAAATGCAGAATTATTGAGAGTAATTGTTAGTGAAAATATTAGATTTTTACATTCATCATCGCAAGAAATTTTGTATGTTTATGAAGATGATAAGGGATATGATGTGGTTGCATCCCTGGATTTCTGGGATAAGAGTATGAAAAACAGCCGCAGCAGAAGTAGTACAGTTAACGAAATGGGCAGAAGGGTATCATCCGCAATATAGATTTTGCACCATTATAGAAAAATGAGATAAGATCAAAAGGGACAATTATCTACGTATTTTAAATAAGTACTTATTGTGTTTAACTATATATTTATGTATTGATTGTGTAAGTTTGTCTGTTTGTACTATTTACAATTATTAATGTTTATGCTTATAACAATCACTGATAACTGATGTCGGAGGTCGGAGGTGTTGAAATTGAGGGTTAATATTGAATGTTGAATAATGAGTGTTGAATTCCCTCGCGAATCAAATCTAGATAGGAAATAAAAGTAGAAAATAAAAGTACAGCGGGAGGGCAGTGGATGATGAATGATGAATGATAGAAGAGAGTTCGTTGGATGATGGTATTCTTAACTTTTTGGTAGAATAGCTAACTTGTTTTGGGTACCCTTCTTCCAACACAACACAATCTGATTGACAAAGATGGCTTCAGAACCTAGAGAGCTCCGTCATGGGTTCTTGAATGATTCTTACTATTTGGATAACCTTCAATCACACTATTATTCACATTTCGATTTAAAGAGAAACACAACATCAGCAAATCCGTCTCCTGATGATGCCACTTACAAGATTGCAGATTGGAAGTCTTCTGGAAACAAAAAGAAAACCACAATGGCTGCTCTAGTCATGTGTCTTAATTTGGGAATTCCACCTCCTGATATCATGAGACCACAAGAGTATCCATATTTAGAAGCATTTATCAATCCATCAACATATCCGGATACAAAATTGGCATTACAAGCTATTGGAAAATCATTACAAAATAACTATGAATCTATCTCATCAAGAGCAAAATATAAACAATCTCTTGATCCTTCTGTGGAAGATTTGAAGAGACTGTGTACATCCTTAAGAAGAAATGCAAAGGATGAAAGAATATTATTCCATTATAATGGTCATGGTGTTCCACAACCAACACATTCAGGTGAAATATGGGTATTTAACAGAGGCTATACGCAATATATTCCAGTTAGTTTGTATGATCTTCAAAACTGGTTAGGTGCTCCATATATTATGGTTATTGACACAAATGCTGCCGGTCATGTTATTGAAAACAACAAAAGGTTTATTCAAAAGAGAATTGATGATGAGGCAAATCATCACACTGACATAGCTTCACCATCTCCAGTAAGTGCATATATTGAAAGTATTCAATTGGGTGCATGTCAAAGTAATGAAATCTTACCATTAAACCCAGACTTACCAGCAGATTTATTTACATGTTGTCTTACTAGACCAATTGAAATGAGTATCAAATGGTTCATTTTGTTTTCACCATTACGAGAAAAGGGTTATTATGATGTTTTGAAAAACAAAAACGGAGTAATTGAAATACCAGGGAAATTAACTGATAGAAGAACTCCATTAGGTGAATTAAATTGGATATTTATTGCCGTTACAGATACAATTGCATGGACATCATTATCAAGACCGTTATTTAAAAAGCTCTTTAGACAAGATTTAGTTATTGCAGCTTTATTTAGAAATTTTCTTTTAGCTAAGAAGCTGATGCCAGAAGCAGGCTGTCATCCTATATCAGATCCTCCTTTACCTGACGTTAGTAGTCATCTAATGTGGGATTCATGGGAATTAGCAATTGACCAAATTTTAGGTCAAATGTTAAAAAAGAAAGAATCAGAACCTGAATTAATAGATATGACTGACATTCCACAATTACAAGTTGCGACTACAAATGGAGAAAATGATACCGACACACCAAAAAAACCAAAGAATGCTTCTTTACCTAATAATCAATTAAACAATGGATGGAATTATCAACACTGCTCATTTTTTCAACAACATTTAACAGCATTTGAAGTATGGCTTCAATATGGATCAGCCATAAAAGAGCCTCCTCAACAATTACCCATAGTTTTACAAGTTTTATTATCGCAAGCACATAGACTTAGAGCATTGCATCTACTTTCAAATTTCTTAGACTTAGGACCTTGGGCAGTCTATCTTGCATTAAGTGTTGGTATGTTTCCATATATTCAAAAATTATTGCAGAGTCCATCATTAGATTTAAAACCAATTTTAATTTTTATTTGGACAAGAATTATGTCTGTTGATTATCAAAATGCCCAACAAGAATTAATTAAGGATAGAGGATATAATTATTTCACACAAATGTTAACTTTCCAACCTCGTCCCTCACAGCCACATATTCAAGGAAATCCTTTAGTTATAGAAAGTCCTGCTGTTAATAATAATGTCACATTTGCAGATCAAAAAGCGATGAGTGCTTTTGTTCTAGCAATGTTTGT
Organism: Pichia californica; assembly: GCA_030574395.1. Taxonomy (NCBI): domain Eukaryota; kingdom Fungi; phylum Ascomycota; class Pichiomycetes; order Pichiales; family Pichiaceae; genus Pichia; species Pichia californica. Next base: position 148,171 of record JAJMEW010000174.1, read on the forward strand.
TAGAAATCATAAGCAAGGTCAAAAATTGGCATTTTCTATTGATGTTGTTAAAATTTGCATTGGATATATTGAGACATCAGAAAGTCCATTGTTAAGACAATGGAGTGCGTTACTTATTAGTGGTATGGTTAAGGAGCATTTGGAAGCTGTTGTTATAATAATGAGAAGTGGTATATTTGATAAGTTTCTAAATTTGGTCAATGATCCAATTCCCGAAATTCGTGCCTCAATCATTGATGCATTGAGCAACTTTATATTATTATCAAATGATGGTGATGAATATGAGAACAATTATGGATTAAAGGAAGATTTGAATAAACAAGATTTGAAAATAGCTGGTGAGCTGTTGAACTTGTGTAATGATGGATCTGCATTGATTAGAAGAGAAACTGTCTGCTTTTTTAGTAGATTTGTTGTAAAATATATTCAATTTTTTTTGGTTAGTGCATTCAGTCAATTAGAAGAAGAGATTACATTAATAGATAAACCATCAATGATTGATGAAGTTAGAAGAAAATCTCCTGCATATGGTTCACTTTTTTCAACTGTTTGGAAAGCTCTATTGATTGCTAGTGAAGATCCTCATGACGAAGTGAAAAATTATGCACAGCAAATTATTGATTATATTATGATCAAACTAGATGAATCCCAGCTTGGAGACGTTGTTTCTGCAATGGAAGATTATTTATTAAAAAGTAGAAGTAGTGATGATACTAGAAGTAACTCAGCAGATGGTAGCTTGTTAGTCAAGTTAAGTGATAATCCCAAATATAAGGGTATGCAGCCTAACAATTCTATAAAGATGAATATTCCCAATAATATAAAAAATGATTCAGCAAGAAGAGTTCAATCTTTGAATATTGATTCAAGAATTAAGAAAGAATTAGAAAATTCAAAAGCCTCAGGATCAAGTGTATCTTCAACTTATGGTTTTTCAATGAATGAAAAAGTTGCAACATTTAAATCATGGTTGCACTCCTTTGGTTTGTATGATGATACTACTAATGATGCTGCAACTAGTAACAGATTAACTAATTTATTAACACAACAACCAATGGCTGTTGAATTTGGTACTAACCCGAGACCATGCACACCACGTTTCATGCCAAAACCTAGAAATAATGGATATCCAATATTACCATTTTCCAGTGGATTTTTAGACTACAGTTGTGAATATTTTCAAGAATCTCAATTAGGGCCAAAAGAAGCAAATGAGCCAGGAAGTGAAGAATATATGAGAAGAATTTGGAGAAGAAATAGAAATGAAGCAATCATTGCCACTACACAGCCCCAAAGAGAAATGTCTCTCACTGGCAATTGGAAAAACGTTGTTTCAAGAATGAATAATACAACGCAACCTAAAATATTGCAATTTACACAGTTTGAAAAATGGGTTGCATCTACAGATGAAAGGGATAATATTACCACATTTGACTGGAGCAAAGGTCTTGAACTGAGTAAAATTTCTAACGGTAATCCATTCGGTACTAAAATTACCGACTTAAAATTTTTGAATGAAGATCATGTTCCATTGCTTATGACTGGATCAAGTGATGGTGTTGTCAAGATATACAAGAATTTCCAAGACACTGAAAAATGTCAAGTTTTGACCGCATGGAGAGCTTTAACAGATATTATTTTGACTCCGAGGTCAGTTGGTTTGGTCAGTGAATGGCAACAAAGTAGAGGTACGTTGCTAGTTACAGGTGATGTTAAAGTGATCAAAGTTTGGGATGCACCTAGGGAAAAGTGTATATCAGACATACCGGTTAGATCTACATCACAAATTCTAACTATGACATCGGATCAAGTAGGTGGTAATATTATTATAGCTGGATTTCAAGATGGTTCTATGAGAGTGTATGATCGTAGATTAGATGCTAAGGATTCTATGGTTAAAGTTTATCAACCAAAATTTTTTAATGAAAAATCTCCAATCAAAAATGTCCATATGCAACGTGGTGGTATGAGAGAATTAGTGAGTGGTAGTTCCAATGGTTTAGTTCAATTGTGGGATATTAGACAAGATGATCCAATTGTTAAATTTAAAGCATTTGAAAAAACGATGACAACAGCATTCATTCATGAACATGCTCCAATCATTGCTTGTGCAAGTAAAGAAGTCGATATTTATAGTACAATTGGTAAACCTGTTGCCAAAATAGCAAGTAGTGGTTTTATCAATAGTACTTTAAATGGTACTGTTCGTAACACGACATATATCAATAGTTTAACATTACATCCACACAGAATGATGTTGGCTACTAATCATAATCAAAACGCAGAGATTGTTGTATACGAATGTAAAGAAAACAATGATGAAAATGAACAGTTCTATTCCAGAGAAGAGTTAATTGGAGATTACAATTAGAAAAAAAAGAAACTTTTGTTATCTACCCTACATATATATAATCATATACCTTGTAGAGATTTTTAAAAAGTTACCTAAAATGGAAGATTTGTAAAAGAGAGTTGTATTTACGTGTACTGGTGTGTTCATGCTCGGTTTTAGCGGGGATTGAGAGCTAAATTAAAAAAACCTCCTTGTAATGTCCCCAGAAAAGCAATACAAATCAAAAAATAGTGGGTCCTTTTCATGGAAAACTAAAGAGTATATTACAATACTTCTTTTATATATCTATGTAACATTATATATTGTTCCAAAGGCCCTTCATATATATATATATATACATAACCCCGGAGCTCGGTAACAACTGCCAACACAGCAGAGAAGTACCTGTGCTAAGAGTGAAGGGTGAAAAATGAAAAGCTGAGCGAGGTGACGGTGAACGTTTGCAGTTTGCAGACACCAATCCGGACTGTAACCTGTAACCAGTACTATCTATCATTCTGATTTATATTTTCTAGCAGTAACAAAAGAGTGTTGGACTTTGAGTTGAAGTAATAACAGCATCTACTTCACTGGCTTTTAATTTCTCTACAGTGTCAAAAATCATAGAGATACATACCAAACTACACTATTCTTTTTTAGAAATATAAAAGGGCAAAACGAGGCACATAGGTACAACTTACAACGTACAGGAATTTTTAAGCAGACGGATACAAACTTCCTTTCTCTTGAAAGCTTGACTTATTTCACTAAGAAAAACAGTGACTAGAATTTCAAAAATAAGACAAAAAAGAATTATAATATATTACTCTAACAATGGGAATAAGTTCTGAGATTGCGGGTGCAATAGAGGAAGGTGATAATATGTTTGATCAAGAGCAAATAACTCTTTCTGGATCAATAACGAAACCTTCAACTGGTATAGATTTGACACTAACTCAAAGAATGATCAGTGCTTGTACAGGTTCATTACTTACTTCATTAGTGGTGACGCCATTTGATGTTGTCAGAATCAGATTGCAACAACAAGAAATACTATATCCAATAAAAAAAGAAGCAGCATGTTGCAGAAAAGTGTTTTGGGAAAATACAACGGGATCCCGTATTGGAGGGTCAATTGCAGCAAGTCAAGCAATATGTAATTCTACCACATGTTCTCCTCCGGAATTGAAATTTAATGGAACTTTTCAAGGAATACAAAAAATAGCTACAGAAGAAGGTGCTTCTACCCTTTATCGTGGTTTAGGACTAACATTGGTGATGGCAATTCCATCGAATGTTGTATATTTTTCAGGTTACGAATTTTTAAGAGATTCTTCTCCACTAAAGCAAAGCTTTCCAATTCTTAATCCATTACTATGTGGTTCAATTGCACGTGTATTGGCAGCAACATCAGTTGCTCCACTAGAATTGATCAAAACTAGAATTCAAGCTGTTCCAACAGGTAGTAATTCTACATCATCTACTATTTTTCAAATGGTGATACGTAATTCATTGCAAGAAATTAAAAATAACGGATTACAATCTATTTTCAAGGGTTTGGGATTGACATTATGGAGGGATGTCCCTTTCAGTGGAATTTACTGGTCAACGTATGAATATATTACTCATGTATTAAAGACACATACCATTATTGATGATTCCAATCTTCATTTGAGCACAGACACTGCACTATTTTTAAGATCATTTATTGGAGGTTCATTAGCAGGTATTACAGCAGCAATATTTACAAATCCATTCGATGTGGGGAAGACAAGAATGCAAGTATCATTCGAAGATAATGAATTAAAAGTTAAAAATTCATCATCACGTTCTAAAAAAAATGAAGAATCTATATTTAAATTTATTACACAAATTTATAAAAATGAAGGTTTTACAGCATTATATGTCGGTCTTTTACCACGTTGTATGAAAATTGCTCCTGCATGTGCAATTATGATATCCACTTATGAAATGACAAAAAAGTTCTTTAGAGATAAAACAATTTAATTTTCATTGCCGCTATTAGTAATATCTCTTTACTCCTTTTATTCTTATGGTTTTTCTAATTAATTTACTAAGCATGGTTTATAAGATTCTCCTTAAAGTTCCTCTGAACTTGTTCTATCTTATATTTCACTATTTTTCCTGTATATATATATACTTACAATCAAAACTTCCTCTCAAATTTATAAAAGATAATTTATTCCACAAATATATTACACAATTAGAAACTATTTAATATTTTAATCAATTAATTAATCAATACTATTATCAAAAAAAATTTGAAAGCAATAAGCAAACATTAGTTATTTGGTTATATTATTTCCACAACTCACTCGCTAAATTATCGTTAATTAACGGATCTGCATGTTTTATTCTTGTATTTTTTTGACTTTTATCGTTACCAAAAGTAATATAGTTTTCTGTAGAATCAAAATTGTTGGCATCGTTTGGTATATCTCTTTTAGTTAGTGGTGCAGCTCTTTGTAGAGTATTGCGATATTCTTCGTTATTATTTAGTACTGTAGTTTGTTTGAAAAGAGGAGATCTATATCTTGCTTTGTTGTTGACGATAGTGTTGGCATTGATAGTATTTTTGTAATTTTTTGATTCTGCTGGTGTACTATCATATGGATTTGTATTAAATAAATACACCTCATCCTGGTAATGCTCTTGTAGCTGATCAGGTTCTGGTTCAGATTCAAAATCAGAAGATCCATTAAAATTCTCATAATTATCATTGGCTCTTTCTAGTTTCAATTTTTTCATACCTTTTAAAATATTATCATCTGCTTGGCGGCTTGGTCTTTGAATCATCATGGTTTCAAATAAATTATTATTGAGGTTTTTAGTTGAATTAATATTAATCTCGGACACATTCTGATGAAATTCACGGTATGGATTCTTACTTTGAAGTTTTTCAGTATATTCTTTAAGATCCAAAGAGGTTTCTTCACACAATTTCATCAGCTTAATGGAATTTTCCCAAATTGAATTACAATATGCAAAAGTGGCAGGTCTAATTTGTCTTTGAACATTCATTTCATAAAGCATTTGTGATGTTACAACAGAAGAATAAGAGAGGATTACTTTATCTTCATATTTATTTAATGCCAATGTATCTAAATTCTTTTTTTTAAATTCATCCCTTTCAATTCTAGACTTCAAATATTTATTCATTTGAGTGTTTCTTTCTGCTTCAGAATTAATTAAATCATTAAATGAAGTTGTAATTATTTCTAATTGCGCACCAATTGTTTTATTAAATTGATAGTGCATTTTCATAAATTTTTCAAACTCCGAAGCAAAATCAAAAATATCATCTGATTCAAATGTATTAATCCAAGTTGCAAAAGCTTTCTCTGTTTGTATTATTTTTTCATTGAGATGGTTTGTATGTTTTAATAATTTTTGAAATTCATATCTAGCTTTACTTGCGCTACCATCTTTAATTACCATTGCACCAACTTTTTCAAATTGTGGTCTGTATTTTACAAAAACAGTAGGTGAAGTTGAGTCTATTTGCTTTTCTAGAATCTTCAAGGCATGGTTTGCATTGTTAGCATTTGGCATGATAATATCTTCATTTGAAGATGGTTCGTTATTCTCAGAAGTAGGCGAGTTGTCTGATCGAGTGACAAAGGCATGTAGAGTGTGTTTTGGTAACGGGGACATCTTTGTGATTTTTTACTTTATTATCTTCTTTTTCCTTTGTCTCTTTGTTGTAATGATGGTTCATCAAAAAGGCAGATGTCAACAACAATAGCAAAACAAATCCAATTCAAATCCTAATCTAAACCCAAATCTTAACAAAGATCCCCGAAACATGTTGCCCCGTGAAAATTGCCTTTTTCGGAAGCCCGCAGCACAGCCCCGTTGCTAGGAGAAAGAAAAAAAATTAATTTTTTTAAATTTTTTAAATTTTTAAATTTTTAAATTAAAAAAATTAAAAATTTAACCTAAACTACATATAAGTCTAGAATATTTAAGATTTAAGGTATTCCTCGTTTCTTGTTTCTTCTTGTAGACATTTGTTGATGACAACGGGCTTTATCTCGGGACTATCAAGAACTTATCAATTATCTGTGTATATAGATATTTATGATATCTACTTGAAATTATAACCGCCATACACAGTGAAGAGTTTAGGTAGACATATCTTTAAGAGAATGACCCATTCTTATTTTGAACAACAGTGCAATTTCAAAGTGGATTATGCTCCAACCACTATCAAGAAATGGAAATCTACTAGAACAAATTTGCAAGTAACATTGCTTGATCAAGCATCTCCTATGGTAAACGGTTATTTTGCCGTTGCCACTGAAATTATGAATGACAGTGGTTGTCCTCACACTCTTGAACATCTAATTTTCATGGGTTCAAAAAAATATCCTTATAAAGGTTTACTTGATATACTTGGAAATTTAGCTTTTAGTTCAACTAATGCATGGACTGCAACAGATCAAACCGTTTATACATTAACTACTGCAGGCTGGGAGGGTTTCCGTATGCTTTTACCTGTTTATTTAGATCATCTTTTTAATCCAACTTTAACAGATTCTGCATGTTATACTGAAGTTTATCACGTTGATGGTGAAGGTAAAGAAAAAGGTGTTGTTTATTCTGAAATGCAAGGTATTGAAAATCAATCTTGGTTTATTCAAACTTTAGAATCACAAAGATTATTATACAAAAAGTCAGGTTACAAATCTGAAACAGGTGGTTTAACCAAAAATTTACGTACATTAGATCCAAATACTATTAGAGAATATCATTCAAGTCTTTATAGACCAGATAATCTTTGTATTATTATTACTGGTTCTGTTGATGAAACAGAAATACTTGATTTGATGGCTAAGTTTGATGCAGAATTACCATCTGCACCAGAAACTCCAACCAAAAGACCGTTTGTTGATACACCACAAGATTTACCTTTAACTGAATCAATTGTTAAAAAGGTTGCTTTCCCTGATAAAGATGAATCATCTGGAAGTATAATGATTTGTTGGATTGGTCCTGATTCTAGAAGTACTGTTTTGGATCAAGCAATTGATGTTCTAGGTAGATACTTAACATCATCATCTGTTTCATTATTTAATCAAAAATTTATTGAAATTGAAGATCCTTTTGCAACTGATACTGGATTTTATACTGATAGTTATGTTCGTACTGGTATGACTATCAATTTTGGTAATATTCCATCTGATAAATTGGAATCTTTCCCTGAAAAAGTTTTTGCTTTATTAAAAGAACATTGTAATGAAGATCAATTAGATTTGGTTAGATTAAGAGATTTGGTTGAACAAACAATGTGGAAATTTGTTCATAAAGCTGAAAAAAGTCCTGAAACTCTTGCTCATATTGCAATTTACGAATTTGAATATGGTGAAAAAAGTGGTGAAGATTTGATTGATTATTGCAAAACATTAGATGAATTCAAAGAATTATTATCATGGGATATTTCTAAATGGGTTGAAATATTTAGAACTTATTATGTCGATAACCATTCTGTTACTGTTATTGCAACTCCATCAGAAGCTTTATATAAAGAAATAAAGGCTGAAAATGTTAAAATCTTAGACGATAGGAAAGAAAAGTTAGGTCCTGAAGGTTTGAAAAAATTAGAAGAAAAATTAGAGAAAGCTCAAGCTATTAACAACAAAGAAATTCCAAAAGAAATTTTAGATTCTTTTGGTCGCCCTGATCCATCTGGAATTAATTTTATCACTACAGAATCAATTGCAGCAGGAATTAATAAGGATATTGAAAATTCTGATTCTTCATCTGTTGTAAAGGTTGTTAATGATACACCAAAAGAATTCCCAATGTATATTCATTTTGAAAATTATGAATCTAACTTTGTTTCAATCGATCTTCTTTTCTCATCTTTTGAATTAGATACTAAGAGTTTAGCTTTATTAAGAGTTTTTGAAACATTGACTTCACTTCCTATTGAAGGTAATGATGGAGAATTAATACCATATGATGATGTTGTTAAACAAATTAAAAGAGATTCTATTTCTTATTATTTTGGTAATTCCTTTAATGGTAGATTCAATGAATTTATTTCTTTATCTATGGTTGTAAAGAATGAAAATTATCAAATTGCAATTGATTGGTTTATTAAATTAATGTTTAAGACTAAGTTTACAAAAGAAAGAGTTTCTGTTGCTTTAAATAAACTTATCAAATCCTTACCAGAAACAAAGAGATCAGGTAATTATATGTTAAGATATTTGTATAATAAACATTATTATACTGATAGATCACTTTTGAAATCATCTGAAATTTTAGAGAATGAAACATATTTGAAAGAAATTTTAGCACAAATTGAAAATGGTGATTTTGAAAGTATTGAAAAGCAATTAAATGATATGAGAGAAAAATTGTTTACAATTGAAAATACTAGAGTTGTAATTTTTGGTGATGTTAATAAAATTGCTAATCCTGTATCTTCATGGGAAAAATTAGTTGAATCATATCCAAAACCATCATCTGGTAAATTAACAGATTTGCCATTTCAAGATAAGACACTCTCAGAATTAGGTATTTCAAAATCAAAAAAATGTTTTATTATTACTACACCTGGTTCAGATTCAAGTTATATGGATTTGGTTACAAGTACACCAATTTCAGAGTATACTTCTGAAGATGCATTTAAAATTTTGCTTGGTGCAGAATATCTACAAGCTGTTGAAGGTCCATTTTGGAGAGGTATTAGAGGTGCTGGTTTAGCTTATGGTGCTAATTGTTATGGTAAGACACCAGTTGGTGAATTATGTTATAGTATTTACAGAGGTGCTGATCTTGAAAAATCATATTCTGTTGCTAAAAAAATTGTTGAAGATTTTGCAAGTGGTAAAACTCCAATTGATGATAGTTTACGTCAAGGTGCAGTTAGTTCAATTGTTAACAAGCTAACTGAAAATCAATCTAATTATTCAGATTCTGCAACTTCACAATTTTATGATGATATTTTGGTAAAAAGAGGACCTAATTATAATACAAAAGTGATGAAGGCACTTTCATTGATAACCAATGAAGATTTAGTTGACATTTTTAACAAATATTTTATCAATCTTTTTAATTCTGATAAAAGTGTGTGTTTTATCAGTTGTAATCCAGCAAAGGCAGAAGGTATTGAGAAATTTTTCACTGAGCAAAAATATGAAATGGATGTTCAACATATTGCTGTTGAAGTTGGACCTGATGGTGAAGAAGATTATGATGGTAGTGAAAGAGATGATGATAGTTATGATAGTGAAGAAAGTGGAAGTTCAGAAGAAGAAAGTGATATCGATGAATCATCAGAAGATGAACATCGTTAAAGTACTTTAAATTTACAATTTTACTACGTCTATATGTGTGTGTGCTCAAGTGTCTATGCTTAAGCTTTGTATATTCTACCTTTCAAAAATAAATAAGATGTGCGTGTGTATATAGGTGTATTACATATATTTATAAAAAAAAGTTTTCAGATATTCAAAAATCATTAAAGGAAAAGCCATATATGTATGTAAAACATGTATAAACATTATTATTTCTTCTTTTCAGTAATTGTTTGATCAATATTAAGGCCAGTATATTCGCCAATAACTTTTTTTGCATGTTCGAAATAGTTTGAAATTTCTTTAGAACTTGATTCGGCAGTTTCACTTGTCTTTTTCACTAAATCTTCGGTTTGATTAATTAATTCAGTTTGTTTAGAATAAAAATCTGGTAATTGTTCCTTTTCTGCGTTATCAAGATATCCAAATACATTAGTATAAGTAATTGGGAAAAATATTTTAAATGAAACCAAACCACATGCAATTGGTGCAATTATTTTAAAGAAAAAATTTCTTCTTCTTGTAAGAACAGTACCGAATAAAGCACCAGTTAAAACATACAAAGAATTAGGAAAGAATTCTTCTCTTTTATCATGTAATGAACTTGCAGTTGATAATACTTGTCTTTCAGCATCATAATATTCTTTAGATTTATCAATATAAACTTGTTTAGAAAGATCAAGATATTTGAAAAGTTCTTCTCTTGCAACTTTAAGTTTTGATTCTAAAAATGATTCAACATTTTGCTCATCTTGTATTAATTTTGGAACTTGAGGTTCAGTTGGAGCACCTGTTACTGGTGTTATTTCAGATTCCTTAGTATAAAATGATCTTTTTTTATCTTCACATTTAATATACTGACGACTACTTGCCACGTAAAGTACTGAAGAAGATGTAATTGTAATTCCTACCTGTAAAAATTTAAATAAGTCAAAGTTATGTTAGTATTTAGTATTATTTTTAGCTTGATAATTAAAACATGTGGGGTAATCAATTGATTATGCAACTTTATTTGTTAACATCAATGTCAACTTATCAGGTGGACTTACCTTTGTTAAATTGGACAACATTGGTGTATCAGTGGGTGTTGTATTGGGAAACCTGCTAATAATTCATTCCGAGAGATAAGAGTATATAGATGGTAGACCTTACGAAAGAAATCAGGCTTGCAAATCCGTTTCTATGCAAAGTAGTGTAAAGAAAGAAAGAAAAGATACTGAGTGTTCGTTATTATTTACTATGGTGGTGGACCGGCACGTGTTCTGCCAATCGACGCGGGTTTGCGTCGATTCTCTAACCAAAGATTACGTAAATAAGAGAGATTTAGCTGTGTAATTGAATCAAACAGCAACAACAGCAATAATCAGAAACTGAGTGAACAATCACTAGAGATTCACAACCAGTACTGTCCTGAAGTTATCAAAAAGAAGCTCTTGTGAAAGTTTGAGAAAATCTAAATCTTTAATGATGAAACATATGTATGGACTACATTGATTAATGGTCGACTTTGGAAGGTTTATTAGGTTAAGATATGTAAACTTCAACACTATCTAAAGACTTACTTAAGGATTATTTTAACGTATCGTAATGTAATGTGGTATTCTGCTTTATATTAACCAATTCTACTGATTTGTAATAAAGTTTTTCTTGTTTTCAAAATTGATAATTTATTGTTGATGCAATAAAATAAGCCTCTAGTTTTAATGTTTTATAACGTTTTGTAGTTAACAATTATTCAATTATATACACATAAAGTCTATTTCAAATATAAAAGAAATCAATATCTATTTTGAAATCAAATAATCAAATTACTGTTTTAAAAAATCACGGAATTAAATTGTTGGAGCAACTTTTCTCACATCAATTATTCTATAGAATTATTCAAACAGATTCAACTTTTCAAGAAGACTGATGAATATGAACAGGATATCAACTATCAGAAGAATGTATCTACTTTGTACAATATTACTTTGGAAAAATCCATCTGTTTACGTTCCAATTCCAGCTCTTCAAATTCGAACTCGAATAATTCATCGTCAACATCAACTTCAACTGGTCCTAACCCCTCCAGTCAAAAATCGGGTAATTTATCTGGAAACTTGAAATCAAGACAAAACATGGTAAAATTTATTAGTAATGATGACACTGATGCTACCACGGATCATCAATTACGAATTCCTCAAGCTCAGCTGCTGATATCAATGCGGTGCTCAAATTTCGACAACAAGCAATTTCTTGATAATAACTGAATATCATGGTTATATTCCTATATAATACCTTTGGTGAGTTTCATATAGAGTTTCTTAGTGTAATGAGTAACTAGGGTACTGCTTTAGATGTGATTAACATCGAGCGTGACCAAACGGTTTACAATGTAGTAAGTATTATTCTATATAGATACTATATCGGTAATACCGAAAGGTATAAAACGAAGAATAAATAAAATGGAATGTTCTTCCAACAGTAAGATAAAGAGAACGGAGTAGAAGAGGAATCAGACTTAATACGGTAAAGTGATTACTTCGCTGTTTTTTAGATTAGAAGCTGCCACCTAAACCATTAATGAATTTAGCAACAAAAATTTACAAAAATAAAAAATACTCTTGTTTCCTGTGCTCTAACAGTATCACGTCCCACAAAAATAAACACAGGACAGCCTCTATCTATTCCGAATGTGCTACACTCACTACTATTATGTTTTCTTCTTTGACTCGATATTATAGACAAGATGGGTTTTCTACACAACATTAAAAGTGCCTTCGGTGATAACAGTTCAATTATTCCGAGCTCCCCCGTTGCACCTCCAGGAAAAGCTCCTACAGAGAGATCAATTTACCAATGCAGACAAAATTTTGGTGTCAATTTCGGTTCTTTATTTGTTTTAGAAAAATATATTTTTGACGAGATGTATATCGATGGTGCTAGTGTAGAATTAGATGCAATTAAAAATTATATAAATAAAAATGGAATTGAGAGTACAAGGATGAAAATGGAACAACATTGGATAAATTATTGTAATGATAATGATTGGGAATGGTTAAAAGATAAAGGAATTCAATCAATTCGTATACCTATTGGATATTGGACAGTTGCAGATGGTGGATTTACTCGTGGTACAAGTTATGAAAGAATTGCTCCAGTTTATTCCAATGCTTGGAAAATATTTAAACAACACTATGTTGAAAAGGCAAAAAAATATCAGATATCAATTTTAGTCGATTTACATGCTCTACCTAAAGGTGGCAATACAGGTGATCATAGTGGTGAATGGTTTAAAGAAGCTGGATTTTGGAATGATAATAACTCTATTGATAGATGTGTTGATATTTGTGGTTTTATTGCTAGAGATTTAAGACAATATGATAATATCTCAGGTATTCAAATAGTGAATGAATCAGTATTTAGTAATGAACCACACGGTCAAGAAAAATATTATACAAAAGCTTCAAATGCTATTAGAAAAGAAAACTCTGATGTTCCAATTGTTATTAGTGATGGTTGGTGGGCAGATCAATGGGTTAAGTTTTTAAATAAAGCATCAAATGGAAATAGTGGAAGTTTAGGTATAGTCATTGATGATCACATTTATAGATGTTTTAGCGATGATGATAAGAAGAAAAATGTTGATGAAATAATAAATGGATTAGAATCGTCTGTAATTACAGGTTTATCAGAGGAAGCTGATTTTATAGTGGGTGAATATTCTTGTGTCTTAGATACTCAAACTTGGAATAAATCTCAAGGTACTAATAGAGATGATAAAGTTAGAGAATATGGTAACAAAGAAATTCAAATATTCAAACAAAGGGCTAACACAGGTTACTATTTCTGGACTTTTAAATTTCAAAACGGTGATGGTGGAGAATGGGGATTGGTACCAATGATAAATAAAGGTGCAATTCCTCCAAGGAATAGTAGAGTTAATTTACCATCACAAGAAACTTTCCAAAAAGTTCTTGATGAAAACTTTCAAGGGCATATGAACTATTGGAAAAGTCAGAATCCTAATGAAAAATACGAAGGGTGGAGATATCAGGAAGGTTTTGTTACTGGGTGGAATGATGCATTGAATTTTGCCAAATTTAATAATTCCAGATTAGGAAGATTGAATGCTTGGAAATATTCCCGAAGAGCTGAACACATTAATGCAAGAGGTAATAGCAGATTTTTATGGCAATGGGATGCGGGGTTTCAAGAAGCTGTTAACCGTTTTAATTCTTGTTGTTGAACAATTTTCTTAGTATAACCAAATAAAAAATACACCTCCAACATTGTACAAAACACCAAGGCAGATAATTTGTTCTTTAATAAGGACTAATTTGTGCAATACATATTTAAAATTCTCCTTATTATCAGATGTTTAAAAATACTAATGACTGACACTTTTATAAGCATCCATCTTTTCTTTTTAAGTACGATTTTTTATTTATTTATTCCAAAGCTTCAAGAAAAATACAGCAGGTGAAAAATTCACTATATAGTTCAGTATATAGAAATTAAAGGGCTATATAATGGTTGTAAAAGGTTAAAAATTTAATAAAATTACGTAAAAAAAAATAAAAAGGGTGCTTTTGCATAAAAAAATATAAAATACGTAATTGTTTTGTTAGAATTAAGTTTTTTCGAAAATTTTAAGCGCTGAGCCCCCAAAAGCACGTGAAAAATATGCGGTGGATTTGTCATAAGGTGTTTTTCTTTATGGTTTGTGGGTTTGGCCGAGTGGTCTAAGGCGTCACGTTTAGGCCGTGATATCGTAAGATGCAAGAGTTCGAACCTCTTAGCCCACAAATTTTTTTAAGATGATGCTACTCAAATGTTTTTAAGAGGTTTATTTGTTTTGAACTTACAAAGTTTTTTGGTTTTCTACATAATTGTATGGAAATTAAAAGATATTTTCTAAGTTATAAATCTAGTTATATATATACTTGTATGAATATAGAGAATGCTTAATCTTCTGCGTTAAAGATTGGAAACTTTGATTTAGTTTCATGGATGAAGGCTGTCCAACTGGCTGTTTGATTACCAGTTAAAATAAGCCTGTTATTTTCAACTAGTAAATTAGATTTCTTTAAAAACCGGATAACCATTTTGATTAAATTATTTTGTTTTTCAATATCCTGTTTAACAGCATTATCTGCAATTTTCTTATTAATCGTTTTACGACACCTAGAGATAAAACCTTCAAATATATCAACGTTACCAATATCTTGTTCAAAAATAGTTGGATCTCTTTCAAATAGTTTTAATGTTGTAAGAAGAACGACTGATGCAATCGATTGATCATCTTTAATACCTGCATCAAAAAACTTATTGAAATATAAAGCCCACCTGATATTGCATAAGAAAACAAGATTCTTGTTATCTTCTAATGTCTTAAAAAGATAATAGATACTATCAACAACTTGTTTACGATAATTTAAACCATCATCAATTTTATGTTTATAAGGACCAATAAATTGTGTATGGATGTAATCTTTATTAGGTTTAATTTCACTTTCAATGATATTTGGGATTAGTTTAGTCATCAAAGAAATTGCAATATTTGGCTTTTTGTTGAGAATCAAATTGAGGTTAGAAATACCTGCTTCTTTGAATAATAAACTTGGATTAAATATGAAGTTATTTGTAGTTAATTCCGAGTACTTTACTAATAATTGAAGACTTGTTGTTTTTAAGAAATTATCATTCATAAATGTGTATTTTGGGGTATTTCCAATAGTAATTGCCAAATTTTTCATATAAGATGTCGAATCGGAAAGAATGGTAAGCATAGATTCAAGTAAATCATATTTGATAACAATGTTACCAAGACAACTAGCAGCACTTTCAAAAGATTTGTTATCATCAACATTGATAGTTAAGTTTCTTTGTATTTCAATAATCAATGTAAAAATATCACTAGCATTTTCAATATCAATTTCAATATTATTTAAAATAAGGGACAAACATTTGAATGAAGGTTCTAAATAGGTAGTTTGTTTTAAATAATCTAAAAACTCATGTAAATGTTTTTCTGTATATTTCGAAACAATAGTGGAGACAGTTCTAATAGACATATTGACAACATTTGGTTTATCTGATGAAAAAAGTAGCAAGAATGGTCTTAATCCAACTCCCAAATCAATAGATTTGGAAACTTGATTGAGAAAAATTAATGAAAAATATACATCTTTATTTGCACTTAAGTTTTCAAATATACTACCAATAGAATGTTCATTTCCAGAAACAACACTAAGAACAGCTAACACTTTAGAAATTTTAAGGTCTGTAGTTTTACCACATTGTTGGATCAATTGAGAGAGTTTTTCATCTGAACTTTGTTTAAGTAATTGTTCCATTAATCCTGGTAAAATATCATCAAATCGATCATATGCAGAAAGATCAACAACAATAGAAATAATTTGAGAAAGATCATTAGTAAAATTGACAGATTTTAAAATTTCAGTCATAATGATACCGATGTCAAAACAATTAGACGAACTAAACATCTTTTCACAATGAATTTTGTCCAAAGATTTTAAAATATTAATTCCATCTTCATTATCTAATAAATTAGATATTGCAAATTCTTTAATTACTTTTAATGATAATAAATTTAATTCTGAGAGATTTAAATACTGTAAAACATAATTTAGAATAGATTTTACCCAAGCAGAAGTCATAGCATCTAAGACTTTATTAGAATTAATAATTTTTGCAATTGCAATCAAACTGTTATATGCCAAAACTTCGGTTGAAATGGTTTCACTCAAAATGAATAAAATATTTTGCGTTTTTGTAATATCAATTTTAACAGTACAAATTAATGAAACAATTGCATTTAAAGATTGTAACCTAATTTCAGTAGATATATTTTTATTTGTAATCTTATCACATAATAATTGAACAAATGTGTTGCTAAATTGAGAGACAATTTCATCATTTGCTGTACCAAGTTGTTTTGCAAAAATTTCATCAAGGAGATTCAAACCATCAGTAATTAATCTGTGATTACTATCACTTGATAAGCAATATGTTAAATATTCAATTAAGTATGGAAATCCGTCACCAAAACTTTCTATAGATTCATGATTAAGTAATGATTGAAAAAAAATAAATGCATCAGGTGTAGTCAATTGACCTTTCCAATATTCATTTAAGGAAAAAATATATGATTGAAGATAATTTGATTCCAGACCATTTAAACAGTTGATAACTTTAGCAAGTAATTTTAACAATAAACCTATTTTTTCACTTGCAAGAGAATGAAATTTTCCAATAAATTTCAACATACAATCACAAATCTGATGGTTTTGACCAATAAGAATAATGTAAGGATCATCATCAGTTTGCATACTCACATCACTATATCTTCTTCCTGCGGTAGTTTCCGCCATAGCTTTCGAAGATAATAGATTGTAATAAATACCGTCATGACTACTATATTCAAAGATAAAAGTCAATGATTCAACCAATTTTACAATAACATCTTTATTATTTTCAGTAGACATTCTCTCCATTAATAGATTAAAATTGTATTTGATGATGAGTGGTAACTTAATTGGAAAGTTTTGAATAATTACTGTTATTAAAGAAATTGATTCTGCTCTTAGCTTCCATGAATAGTCATCATCATCCCCATCATCATCATCTTGTTCATAATCACTGTACGCATCATCATCATAATCATCATCATCATCATCATCATCATTATCATTTAAAGATTCATCATCATTATCATCATTATTCCCTTCTAAATAATCGTCATTATTATGATACGGATCATATGATAAGAATGATTGACATATATTTAAAGTATCAACAACTAAAATTTCGACATTTTCACCTCTACAACATGAAAACAATTTAATTAATACATTAATTGAATCTAATCTTAATAAATTTGATTTTTGTTGAGATTCATAATCATCATCAATTTTATCAATTAAATTTAAATTTAAACATTGTATAATAAATTCCCAAATTTGATTAATATGAAAATATAACAAATTTGGATTCCCACCAATTGCAGCAGAAAATATAGAAAGTAATACTATTTTATTATCAATTGTTTTTTTAGTTGTTGTATTATACATTTTAAGTAAATTATTAAGAAATAAAGTAATTGTTGAATTATCATCAACATTTCTAATCAATAAACTGCATGAAAGAATAGATTTTTTAGCAATTATAGTATCTGCATTAAATGAGGAATCAATTAACAAATTTAAAGTATTTGAAATTTGTGAAACTGTCATAAAATTACCAATATAACTAATTAAATCATTTAAAATTTCAATAAAATCAATTTCAGTAAAAAATTTCTTTTTATCATTTAAAATTTCTGGTAAAATAATTTGAATAACATTTTGATATAATTGTTCAATATGTGGTAAATTTTTTAATATATTATGAAGAGCCATTGTATAAATAGTTGATGTAATTGAAATTTTTTTTGGCTTTTTACAAATAAGTTCTTTAATTAATGGAATAATATCTTGACGTAATCTAAATGGAATAGATTCAAAACATTTAAGAGATTGTGTTCTAACTTCAGAAAATTCATCATCAAGACATTTTACTAAAATTTGAGAGTAGGTAATTAATTGATTTTGACTTACCAGAACTGTTGGATTAACCATCTCCTTTTCGAGGTCATTTAGAGCCATAAATCGTAGATCGGGATCTGTGTCTTTTGTCATGATCAAAAGATCTGGAATATACTTCCTATGTGTACTCATGATTGAATATCAATTGATTCTAATTGTTTAATTAAAATAATTTACATAGGTTAAAAAAATAAATACAAAGGTTATAAAATAAGACGTGTTTATACATTAATGTCGTCATTTAAGAGGCAAACAAATTCATGCTAACAAAGTTGTGCTTTAATTTTTTGTGTGTGCGAATCTATTTAGATCATTTCTAACACTATTTTCGTGAGTTGCAAGTTAAAACAGTTGATGGTTTGAGGTTAAGGTTAGAGGTTTAAAAAACATATAGTATATGATTAAAGATTATAAAAGAGGTATATATATATATTTATAGTTGACAAATAACATCCAATGTCACTAGAAACGTATATAGTGACACGGTGCTTAGAAATTAAATGATGTATGTGTGAAAAAAAAAGAAAAATTCATGTGTAGGTAAAAAAAGAATAACAATAAAGGGAATAATAAAAAATAAGGCATAACTGTATTGGATTGTATAGTTTTAAAATGTGTATATATTTTATTGAAAGTGTAGAAAAAAATATGTAATTGAATAATAATTTGCGAGAATTGAATTGGATTAAAATTGAATGGAAAATTAAGGTTAGTGTTTAGCATATCAAATATCACCAGAGAGTAAAGATTCAAATAGTTGTTCATCATATTGATCGATTTTCTCATTACCAGGTTCATTTAAAGTTGGACTTTTACCAGATAATTTATTATTATCAGATAAAAACATTGAACTAGTCATCGGTATCGTTCCAATCATATCCAATGACGTATACATTGGACCAAAATTTTCAATATAATCATCTTTATTAAAATTTCCAACATTATGATCTGTATTGGAAGTATCTGTATTCAAATATTGATCACCAAGACCACCTGAATTAAACTGTTGTTGTTGTTCTTGTTGAGGCTGCTGTGATTGTGGTTGTTGCTGTTGCTGCTGAATTGAAACATTGTTGTTAGACACTGAAGCTCTTTTTGCAGTTGCCACGGATTGTGAATCTGTATAAGTTTTTGTTTGATAAATATCATCCATAAGTGTTGTATTAGTCTTTGCATTAGATAATTGAGGTCCCGTATATGCAGGAATTGAATCTGTAGATTCTGCGGTAAGTAGCTTTGGATGTTCAGCAAATGAAACAGGAGAACCAGTTGAAGATGATGCAACAGTATGAGATGATGAAATTGATAAGAATGAACTTGAACGACGAGGATGTGACGATGGGTATGGTTGGAAATGAGATTGATGAGAATGACCATGAGAACCACCATGATGAGAATGCTGATAATGACTATGATGACTATGATGACTATGATTTGAATGATTGGAATGATTTGATGAATGACTTGAATGAATAGAATGAAAAGATTGAAATGAATTATTCGAATGCATTGAAGAACCTGTAATATCACGATATAATTGTAGGGAAGCATTTGTATTAAAAGCAGCTTGGTTGTAAGCAGCTTGTTGAAGTAAATTTTGTTCAGAATTAGAAATAATTGGTCTCATATTAAAATTATTCAAATTAGAATGAGAAAGAGGAGCGTTACCTTTCGAACCATTTTGTGTTTTAATTGAATGAGATTCATCATTTTGAATAGTTGTAGCACCTTGAGAATAACTTGGTCCAATCAATGGGAACAATGGGAACAATGAATCAGGTGCATGATCTTGAGAATCACTAACAGAAGCACTTTGAGAATTTTGATAAATCTTATGAGTTGGAATATTATCTTCAAATATATCTAATAAACCATTACCAGGTGTAGGAGGTACAACATCATACAAATTTGATATTTTATTGTTTGATTGATTCAAATTAGAGTTAGTATTCATATTTTTGGTAGTATCATTTGAGATTCCAATATTATTGAAAGCATTAAAGTTTGAAGAATTATTATTAATATTAGTGGTTGTATTAGATAAAGAATTAGCAGAGAAGATATTATTATTATCATTGATATTAGTATTAGTATTAGTGTTATTATTATTAGCAGATTTGTTAAAGCTTAGTAAATTTAATTCATTGTTTGAAATTTGACCCGGACTTACACTATTATTAGGGCTTGCTATAGGTACTTCAATTGGAGAGGAATCAGACAAGTTACTCAGGAAATTATTGAAATTTACATTCATCTTATTTAAAGGTTTAATGTATTCATCAACGGGTATTGATATTTCTCCCATTCCCCTTTGTTGTTGAATTTGCTGTTGTATCAGTTGCTGTTGTCGTTGTTGCTGGTGCTGTTGCTGCTGTTGTTGTTGTTGATGCTGTATCTGTTGAGAAGAAATATCTTGAGGTCTAGTATTTGATGAGGATCTGAAATTTTGTAATGGATCTAAACCTATTTGCCTTGAATATTTATTATTAAGTTTATTATTATTTCTTGATTGATTATAAGAATTTTCTGATAATAATGAAGCAAGACTTTCTGAATTTCCCATTGGCGGTGATGCCATATCCCAAGATTGTAATACACTATTAATACTATCTCTATCATTTAATTTCATATCATTATTTGAAGAAATAATTCGAGGGGAAGGAGTAATTAAACCTGAAATTGAATCATTTGTTGTTAAATCTAAATTTTGCATATTTAAATTAGAAGATAAAGTTAAATCTAAAGTATTTGAATCTAATAATTGATTAGTACTAAAAGTTGAAATTGGTGATACTAAATTATTATTAATTGGAGTTTTTATTGGAGAAGTATTTTCACTGTTATTTTCACTATTAATAGAAAATTTTAAATCAATTTCTGAATCTAAAGGTGATTTAAGTTTCCTTTGATCTCTTTTTGTAGAAGTTAATGGAGATTTAGTATCATGACATGAAGAAATATTTGAATTTGAATTTGAATTTGGAGTTGAAATATTTGATTGATCTTGAGAATTTTTCTTTTTTGATTTTTTATTTTTGGCACAACAAGTACATTCACCAGATATATGACAAGGACAACTTGGATCATGTTGAGCTTTTGAATTAATTTTTTTGGAACAATTACAATTAACATGAGAATTTCTAATTCTTCTTTGTTCTTTACAAAAAGGACATTGAGTTGAAGGTCTTCCCTTTGGTTTAATCATCATTAAAGGTTGATCTGTATGAGTGCAAGTTGTAACTCTATGTCCTCTTATACACCTTTCACAGGCATATTTGACACCATTAACTAAAACCATTGTTGTTGCTGTTGTTGTAGTTTTATATTAATAAACGAATATATTTGAAATGGATAGATGAAATAAGCTTTAAATAAATTTAAAGTTAATCAAAGATAAAAAAATAAATAAGCAAGTATTGTAAAAGAAAGAAAGCTGAAGCTGAAAATTAATTGAATAATTAGATTAGATTATAGATTGAATATTAAATTGTTGATTGTATATATTAAGTAGATTGAAGTTGACACGGATATCTAGTTGAAATATAATACTAGCAAACTAAGTAGATGGACATAATACCAGATGGTTTTGTATGAATCTGTGAGTGAGTGATCTGTTGGATCAGTTTGTGAATGAGTCAAATAGAAGGATGGGTGGATGTATACTATTTAAATATGGATATATATATGGAGTTAGTATAAGAGAGAGGATACAAGACACAAGAGAGTTAGAAGGATAATCCGAAGGAAATGTTAGCTGTATGTTGTATGTGCGTACAGCCTGCACTTACTATTTATTGTATCAACAATCAAAATCAACACTGCTTTGCTGAGCTTTGCTGAGCTTTGCTGAGCTTTTTTTGCGAAAGGCAAATTAATTTTCAAATTGCAAATTGCAAATTAAAAATTAAATGTTAAATTGGTGAATTTGTGGTTGGCTGTTGGCTGTTGGCTGTCAGCGTTTAACGTTTAGCGTTTAGCGTTTACAGTTTACAGTTTACGTTTTACAGTTAGAGAGGGCGCGGCAGGTGCTATGTAAAAGTGTCAAGTGTCAGATCGGACAAAGGGGCAAAAGTGGGAGAAGAAAAAAGAGAAAAAGAGAAAAAGAGAAAAAAAAGAAAAAAAGAGAAAACCAGCAACGGCAATTTGGAATTTGGAATTTGCAATTTGGGCACTGATTTGATTTGATTTGATTTTGGTGATAGCTCACTCACCCACGGAGTAAAAATAAAAACTCGTCCTTAAACCAGTGAAGCTTTGC